>PVKS010003885.1:0-99056 GCA_004027875.1 Aplodontia rufa
CTCATGTGTTAAATGGGTATCTAGTGTAGGAATGACATCGGCTTCTGGAATGGTTCCCCCATCTTCCCAATCTCTAGACTCCTATGAGTTCTTCATATACCTTCCCCCCTCCCCATCCCCCTCCCTACACCTCCAAGTATCCTAGAGAGCTATCCCCCTATTACTCTGAAAGTCACTCAATTTGAGGTTTTGTTAGGTCAGCCGTCTGCCCTACTGCTTCTCCAAAAATTCTAGCATCAACAGATTAGAGAAACCATTCAGCCCTTCAGTCTCAGAGCTTGGGAGACTTCACTAAACATAATTCTGTCCATCTCCATCCATTTGATTTCAAAAGCCATAATATCGTCCTCCCTAGTGGCTGAGTAGTATTCCATAGTATATATGTACCAAAGCTTTTGTATCCACTGAGAAACATTTTTTTATTCAGTTTTTCATGTGGCCTTTATTGCTCCAAGACTTCACTGTGTACGTGGTGCTGGGGTTTGAACTCACGTACTTGCACATGCCGGGCAGGCACTGTAACTGCCGAACCGCCACCGCTCCAGTCCCAGCAATTCTTTTTTTAATTAGAGTAATTATTAATGCAAATCTATGCCGAATCTTCACAAAAGGTGTAGGAGGAAAAATGCAAGCAGAAACAGAGAACAGAAATGCTCACGGTTCAGATTTTGAAGGTGGTGCAAGTATAGGTAGATGATGAATGCTGCCAGTGCTTTCAGACTGAAAAATGTAAGCATATTCTTACTTTAACAGTGATATCATTAAGGATTCTACTACAAATATTGAATGCCTTATGTTCTGTTAGTCTCTAGCAAAAACAACTTGCTATTTAAAGTACAGCTTTGGGCAAAGAAGGTGGTTGGAATTGCAGGGAGTTATTAATTAACATGACAGCAGAGCTTCAGGACATGAAACCACAGAGCAGCTCTTTGGCCGGTTGTCAACACTGTCACACATATGTAAATAATCCACAGTTTTAAAAGGCCCTTTTCTTTCTATACTTTATCCCCTTGACAATGATTGTAATTCTCTGTACCGAGATCTCTTCCAAGTCTCACATTTGTGATTACAGACAAGCAATCATGGTTCCAGTTGCCGTTTTCTGAATCTCGTAATAAAAAAAGAATCCTCGAAATGAACTCTCAGTGTTCTTAAAGACAGACATCAGCTGATCAATCACTGTGATCTTAGCCACACAGATAACATTAAAATCAAATTGGAATAACTGTTGAGCACCCACACATTCTAACAATATAGGAACATTTTCTACAAAAATAAACTTGCTTTTGGCATATTAGATGTTTCCAGTTTTGGCATGCACAGGATTTACAGGAACTTTTTCATTAAGATCAACTGTAAGAGAAAGACGTTGACTCCCTCACTAAAAGGCCTAAAGCTAAATTCATTTCACAATATTTATTCTTAACAAGCAGCTAACATTGATAGAAGCATGGAAGCATTGTAAAAACTGCCTTGGATATTAAAACCCATATTAAACACAGTGCTTATCACTTAACAATAGGACAAGTTCTAAGAAATGCACTGTCTAGCATTTTGTCACTGTGGAAACATCATAGAATATACTTACACATACCTGGACAGTATGGGCCACAACCAATGTGGTCCCCTGATGCAGTCAAGAGTTGTAGTAAGCACAAAATGCATACATCATACAATTTTACAGTAAAAGAGAGAAAGACAGTGAGAGAGAGAGATACAGAGACAGAGAGAATCAATTTTTATTGAGTTTTTCACATGGCTTTCGTTGCTCCAACACTTAGTTGTGTAAGTGGGTGCTGGTTTTTGAACCCGTGCACTTGTGCATGCCAGGCAAGCACTGTAACTGCCGAGCCACTGCTCTAGCCCCTACAGTAAGCTTTTTAAAACATAAGGATCACACTCTGAAATAATAATAAAAAGCATACACAGTAAATAAATTAACCCAGTGACATAGTCACTGACTGTCCTTATTAAATGTTGTGTATTGTACATAATTATACTGCACTATAGTTTTCTATGACTGGCAGTTCTGCAGGTTTGTTAACACCAGCTTCGCCACAGTGAGTAATGTGTTGCACTAGGATACAATACGTTACAATAGCTGCTAACCTAACTAAGCAATGGGAAAATTTCAGCTCCGTTATAATCTTACGGGACCACCACTGTATACACAGTCTGTCGTTGACTGAAATGTTGTTATATGGTACACTGATGTATGTCACCTGCAGAAGTGATCCAACCTTGCACACAACGCAAATACACACACAACACACACACACCCTACACACGCATGCACACACACACACACACACACACGATGAAACCTCTCACAGCTAGTAAAGATTGTTTCATTATAGTGATAACATTTCAATTAGGAACAAAATTTAAAAATCATTCAGCAGAAAAGTAGTTTTTTAAAAGCCAGCTGATTCATTTTGATAATTAAGTCAAATTAATCCATGTGAAGCAAAGGGAAGCAGCCTGGCACCTGAATAGGAAGGGAGTGTTCAGGTCCCAGCTCAACTGCTACTTAGCTACGGTCCATGATAAGTGGGGCTGAAGTGGTGGCTCAGCAGTAGTGCTTGTCTGGCATGCACTGGGACATGGGTTCGAACCTCAGCACCACATACACAACTATGTATTGGAAAAACAAAACAAGATGAAATAATAAAATTGACTCTCTCTTCTCTTAAAAAAAAAAAAAAAGAGGAAAGTGGCCTTTGTAGGCTCTCTCAATCCCTTCAATTACCACTCCCAAAACTCTTCAGTCCACAGAAGTCCACAATTTCTTCAAGGCATTTCTCAGTGTACCTGTCTTCACTGACCACCACAACTCTAAAAACACGGGCAACCCACTCTATGCATCTATCAGGTTCCCAGAGTGGGGAGTGCTTCCGCATAGGTCACAGCAATAGGCTGAGGCTTCTGTCAGGTCTCTCCAGGCTTCAAGCAGCCAGCAGAAAAGAAAGAAGCTCCCACACTGTCAAGGCAGTTGACTCTGATCACCATGAGGAGGTGATATCTTCCAACACAGACAGAGGAGAACTGACCCAACATCCAGGAGAGGCACTGAAACATTTTTGGGTGCTTTCTTACCAATTTGGATGGTAAATGGACAAATGTAGAGAAGGGCTAGAGTAAGCAGGCACTCAGAAGCCCTTCAGGATGAAGACTGAGTCACCACCTTGACCAAGAGAGGTGCTAGCCAAGCATGAGGACACTCCAGATGGGTATTAGAGGGGACAGAGAATAAGTGTCAGTTGCAGTCCGTCACTATCTGCAGCAGCAGAACTATGGTTACTCCCAATGACCTTCTTGTAAGTTTTACCACAAAGAGAAACCAATCAGAATGAGAGGGTAGAAATTACCAGATGCAATAAGCATAAAGGAAGCAAGTGGGCCCAAGTGGCACAGGGCATGTTGTATTAGTTTCCTTGGGCTGCCATCATAAAATACCACACACTAGTTGGCCTAAAACATGAATTAATTTTTTCTAGTTCTTGAGGCCAGAAATCTGAACTCAAGTATCAGCAGAGCCATGATCCCTCTAAGGTCTCTGGAGAGCAATCCTTCCTTACCTCTCTCTTCCAGCTTCTGGGGACTTCTGGCATTTCTTGGCTCAGGCAGCACCACTCCTGCTTCCATATTTATATGGCCTTGTCCTATCTCTCAAACCTCTCTTGCCTTTCTCTTGTGACATCAGTCATTGAAATTTAATGACCTTATCTCTAAAACTTTAATTATATCCACTAAGTCCCTATTCCCAAACATGGTCATGGTCAGAGGTGGGCTGCAATGGATGGTAGTGTGTTACCTGGAGTTTCCTTCAAGCCCCAGACACTCATTCTTCCAGCTATCTTCTGAGTATCTACCTAGGAATTTCCTCTAGCCAAAGGGAGCTGCCTTGTCCTGACTGTGCCCCTTCCTCAGGGGCAGCCCCATGACACTCCACTCAGCACAGGCCTAAAGGGCACTTAAAACCCAGAGCTCCCTAGAGGTTAGGCTGAGGTCACTGCTGGGCCCAGTGGTGTCTCACCTTCCCTGGTGCCCAGTTCTGCTTTTTCTCACTCCCTTCGCTGGCCAATAAGCTTCTTCCACACAGGTCTTCACCTCAGCCATTTCCAGGCCAACCCATGTTTCCACGCACCAGCAGGGGAACTTTGGACAGGAACTTAATATCATCCGCAAAATGGGATGATAGTGATATCTCCAACATGGGGAGTTGCGAGAATGAAACAATTAATCCTGCTGTCTTAGAACAGTGCATGGCAGATGGTAGCATTCAATGAACATTTACTACAAGCTATTACTGAAAGCATATTTTCTTCTGTAGGAAAAATATTCATTAAGGAACAAACTTTTAATACTTTTCTTTCAGCTCTCTCTAAGTTATAAATCGGTTGAACAATGAAGCTGCTGAAAACTGTTATTATTTCATTTTTGATACTCCAGTTAAAATAAAGTTAATATACTACTACTTTTTTAAAATACTACTACTTTTTAAAATGATTACTTATTATAAATACCATATTAGCTACTTTTCAGCAAAGAAATTAAATGGTTTCTGTATTCATAACAAATACCAAAGAAATAAGTCTACTTAACTCCTTCTGTAAACTCATATATGGTTACTCTAAATTTTAACACATCAAACCCAATCAAATCAGAATGGAGAAAAAATGCAATTTAAATTGAAGCCTTGATATTTCAGAGTAGCTCTTGATCTTAAAATTTATCTGTCAATGAAAGTATCAAAAGAACACTACAGAGTCCTCCCCTTCAGGGCTATAAATTAATCCTTGGAGAGCAATATAAAATTAAGAGTAGATCCATTTAGGTGATAAGCTTAAAGTGCTGAAATCTTGAAGGAATAAATTGGTCACAGAGTTTGCATTTAATGCAGCCATATCTTAAATTAGCTTTGTTCAGGATTAAGATGGATCATTTATGACCCGGTCCAATCCAGTTATTAGTTAAGAAGGGTAAATCAATGTAAATAAGGAAAATTAATCCAGCAGAAGGGGGATCACATTCTATTTAGTGCCTCTGCGTAGTAAATGTTTCCCACATTGCTTCATGTGGAAATCATCCAGTTCAGTAAAAGCCCGTCTCAGAACAATGTCTAGTTGAGTGTCCATGTCTCCATGTGTAAGAAATAGCTGCAACTTTTTAAGTGCTTACATGTGCTGGTGCCTTAAACATATGATCTTCAGTTCTCAAAATATCCCTTCAAAGAATGAATTATTTTCCCATTTTCCAGATGAGTAAAATGAGATTCAGTGCACACCACTTATAAATGCAGAGACAAAGTTAACTGTGAGGGAAATGCAAGTCAAAACCACAATGAGATATCACCTCACCTCAATAAGAATGGCTATGCTCCTAAGTGCTGGCCAGGATGTGGAGAAAAGGGATTTCATGCACGCTGTTGATGGGGATGTAAATTAGGACAACCATTATGGAAAGCACAGAGGTTCCTCAGAAAATTAAAAACAAGCTGGAGAAGTGGCTCAGTGGTAAAGCAATTGCCTGGCATGAGAAGGGGGTTTGAACCCCAGCACCACATACACAACTAAGTGTCAGAAAAATTTTTAAAAAGATGAAAAATATATAAAATTGACTTTTCCCCTGTCTCCCTCTCTCTCTCTTAAAAAAAAAATAATAAACAAAATCACCATATGATCCAGCAATCTCACTACTGGGTACATAGCTAAAGGAAATGAAACCAGCATCTGAAAAGACAGTGTGTTCGTTACAGCACCAGTCACAATAGACAAGAAATGGAAACAACCTAAGTGTATGACAACTGATGAATAAATAAAGAAAACATGGTACTTACACACAATGGAATATTATTCAGCCTCAAAAGGAATGAACTCCTGTTACTTGTGACAACCTAGATTGAACTGGAGGTCATTATACTACATGAACTAATCCAGGAACAGAACTATAAACACTGCATGATCTCACTTATATATGGAATTTTAAAAAGTTGATCTCATAGAATTTGAGAGGAGAGCGGAGGGAATATTGGGTACCAAGTTACAGTTTTATAGAAGCAAGAAGCTCTGCTGCACAATAGGGTGAAAACAGAGTAACTACAGATAATGATAATGTTCCTCACATTTCCTAAAGCTTAAAAATAGGATTTTTCAAAGTTTTCACCATGAAGAAATGATAAATGTTCAAAGAAATAGATGCATTTAACCTGATTTAAACATAATACAATATATGCATGTATAGAAACATCACGATACCCCATTAATATGCAAAATTTTTATTTTTTACACATCAGTTGAAAAATTAATTTCAATGTTTAAAAACTGCAGAGCCAAATAGATTCAAGTCTATCTGCACTCTCCACTTGCTGTCTCCCACTGAGCACATAACTATTAATAAGTCAATTCATACTCTACTTAAAAGGATTTGGAAAAGTGCTTTATGAAATTGGCATTCCTCCAGAAATGAGCAGTACTACATCACTATCATTGTTCTTGTTTTTTAAGTTTTGCTTTGTTTATTTTTCAAGTTTGAGAATAGACAGAAACAACTACAAAGTTAAAATAAAATCTTCTCAAACCAGCTCCCCATTTTTGGGGATAACAATGAGAGATACACATGCTTTTAGCAAGTTAAAGGACCACAAAATAGACTGTTAACTTGAGACATTGAAGAAATAAGAACACTCCAGTAATAGTTCTGCTAATGCTAATATGCAACATTCATAGCTTCATATTCTGACAGCTAAAAAGAGGCACTGACAAAGATCATGTTTTTCACATAAAATGAAAAGATCTGTCTGGTCCTAAATGACAACATAAAAAGGATATTAGCTGTTGCTATTTTATAATGTTTATGGTAGAAATTTCAATGAAAGCCCTGCCTTTCAGAAAGCTATAACAGCATGAAAGATTTTAGACAGAACGCACTGTCACCCTGTAGGATATGCCCAGTTGCTGAAGCAGTCAACACGCATCTGTGAGGACACCATGCAGATCATGTCATTTTATCACTGGACACTTTTTACTGTTATTGTGTGCTAGGTGTTTTTGAAAGCACTTAGCAGTAAAAAAGATGGATAAAGACTCTGCCACCATCTCCTGAAGCCCATAATGAGCAAGGAAGCAATTGCTCAATAGATACCTGGGCCAGGAGAACTAGATACAAAAGAGGTTTAATGCATAATGTGTGTACTCTATGGGTGTTTATAAGACGGAGACTTAACTGACAGTGGTCAAGGCAGCATGCTTAGTCAAGGAAGGCTTTCCTAAGTGAGTGATGTTTTTAAGGAACCAGTGAGAGTTCTCTGGGGGGAACGGGAATCATAGTAGAAAAGACAAGGACAGCACATTCCGGTCAAAGAGAAGAGCCAGAGTATCTTAGTTGGCTTGGCTGCCATTTTTAAAATGCCATAGATTGCGTGGCTTAAACAGCAGACATCTATTTCTCAGAGTCCTAGAGGCTACAGGACATGATCAAGGGGCCAGCATGGTTGGGTTCTGGTGAGGGTCTTCTCACTGTGCCCTCACATGGTGAAGAGTTTGAACTCTGCTGTCTTCCACTTTACAAAGACACTAATCCCATTATGTAGGCTCAGCCCTTGTGACCATGTCTAAACCTAATTACCTCCCAAAAGCCCCACATCCAAACACCATCACATTAGGGGGTAAAGCTTTCAGAGCATGAATGTTGGGAGCACCCTGCTATTCCATGACACTGAGCAAAGGCCTGAGGTGGGGAAGAGCATGATTACCCCAGGAAATAGGGCAGGGTGCAGAAGAGGTCTTCAGAACAAGGGTAGAGAGACCGTAGAATGGATTTGGAACTTGATCTTAGGAGCAATACAAGCCATGTGAATTTTTAAGCATGAGTAATATAATCAGATCCTTGTTACAGATGACTTTGAAGCAAAAGCATTATCAAAGGAATTGTCAGCTTGTACCTGAGATGTGATGGGAGCAAGATATACCTAGGAAGAGACAATTGAGAGATATTTGGACCCCAGAGCCTTCACAAACAAGAAAAAGGGGGAGGGGTGATGGGAATGAAAATGAATTTCTACTTAAATGAAAGGTTTTGTAACAATCTTAGTTGGTTCTTTGCATTTGGATATTTCTACTTCGTCATGAAGGACCCTCACTTGTTAAGCCAAATTTCTAAAATTACAAATACAGCAGGGCATGGTGGCACACACCTATAATCCCAGCAGCTCAGGAGGCTGAAGCGGGAGAATTGCAAGTTCAAAGCCAGACTCAGCAACTTAGGCCCTAAGAAACTCAACAAAACCCTGTCTCCAAATAAAAAATAAAAAGGTCTGGGGATATGACTCAGTGGTTAAGCACCCCAGGGTTCGATCTCCACTACAAAAAAAAAAAAAAAAGTGAAATAAAATTCCAAATACATAAAATTATCTATTTTTCCTGCATAAAACTCAGATATATGATTTTAAACTGTTAACATTCACTACTAACAGCACTAGTTAGTCCAAGAAACACTGAATCAGTAAACCTTTACTGCTGTACATAATAAGTGCCATTGAATATGAACATAAGCTATTAAAATAGAGTAAAATTCCACAGGCCTTATTTTCAAAGAGCTCTTGCTATTAAGTCTGTATTTAGTTTTTCACGTAACTTTCATTCCTCGGTCACTTCGTTGTGTACGTGGGTGCTGACTGGGGTTTGAACTTGAGTATTCATGCTTGCCAGGCAAGTGCCATAACTGCCGAGCTACCTCTCTAGGCCATCTATTGCTATTAAGACTTAATCATCTATATCTTATTTGATATCAAAACGTGAAATTTAAGGAAAAAATCAGGAGTTCTGCTTCTGGTTTGGCCAAGTGCATGCCTACCAACTATACCCTCCTGCATGTGACAACTATGAACTTTAATTGTGATAGAAAAAAAAAGTACCTGAAGTCTCTAAGGATTTTCATAAGAGGTCAAAAAATGGAAGAATGGACTGAGATGGAATGATTTCCCATATTTTGAACGAACTCACTCTTTTGCTTTGTTTTTCTTTTTGTTAGTCTGAAGTGGGCATCAATCAAGGAACCATGCCCTGTAGCTGAGGCTACTATAGAAACATATCATCTTTATAAAGAATCTTAAAACAAAGTAGGTAAGAAGGAAATTCCAGAGAGGGAGGGGAAAGTCTTCTGAGTAAGCCCCAAATTCTCTATGTAAAGTGTCCATATTTCCGACTAACCCCTACACTTTATGTGCATAAAATAGATTGCAAATATCAAGTTAATAAAAAATAAAACTGAAATGTGATTTGAATGGGTGCCTGAGAGTCAGAGTTTGCAATTCAAGTTCTATCAAGTTCATTTCCTAATAAACCAGAAATATCAAAGCTATTTAGAAGGAGCTGGAGCAGTGGCTCAGCAGTTAAAGTGCTTACCGGACATGCACAGGGACCTGGGTTTGAACCCCAGCACCATGTATACAACTAAATGTCAGAGAAATGAATGAAGGCCAGAAGAAAAAAAATTGATTCTCTCTCACTCTCTCCCTCTCTCTTAAAAAAAAAAAACTATTTAGAAGACTTTAATAAAATCTAGAGTCTCCGTAATATAACATACACAGATACACTATAACACACACATTGTATTATGTATTCAGAATATAATGGAAACATTTAGTATTTGCATTAACAGGAAATGTGATATATTTACAAGACAAAAAAAGAAATCACTCCCAGGATGACTTAAATGTTGGAATTCACAGACAAACCTTTAAAGTAGCTATTATAACTATTGAGGTAAAGGAAGACACTCTTGTAATGAATGAAAAGATAAGGAATATCAGCAAAGAAACAGAAACTACAAAATAGAACAAACTGAAAATTCTTCAAATGAAAAAAGTCACGGAAATACTGAAATAAAAAGTCAGATGCATTTAACAGCAGACTGATGGCGAGGAATATGATAGTGGAATGAATACTAACTCTCTGATCTGAAGAATAAAAAGGAAAATTACCAAAAAGAAAATAAACAAAGTCTCAGGCCTCAGATCAAAAGATCTAACATGTGTACTTAGAATCTCAGAAACAGAAAATGAAGAATAAGTCAAAAAATAACATAAATATAAAGAAAAAGCAGCCTTTCAAAAGGTCTTTATTTGTATGTGGAATAGGTTGAACATTCTCATTTAAAGAAAAAAGAAAAATTATCTTCACGAATTATAAACAAAAGCAATAAATGCATTTCATATTCAAAATGCATTTAGAGAAGAAATCATAAAGTACCTTAAGATACTATAAAGTTAGATTAAAGTTGCACTACTCTTTGTTTATGGCAAGGATGAACATGGTCATGTTCCAATAAATAAATAAATAAATAAATAAATAAATAAATAAATCTTTCCTGTAAAATGTGCTAAAATTCAAACTTCAAGGTTCATCTACTAAATTCATTTTGTGATGTTACAACTATACTGCAATAATCATAGAATCTTACATTTAATGCAATCAATCAAGCAGATGGCCTGAATACCATCAAACTCTGATTTATAAACTGCCCTTTCTGTCACCTCTCTTCTTTATGCTGGACACTGATAGAGTCAATGGAAGTGGAGTAGACACAAGCATGACAATGAAATTCTACACAAGAAAAGTGCTGTAAAAATTCTTGCAAGATGAGTCCAGGAAATAGGTCTGCCAACACTGAAAGCTGTGTTCTTGTTTATGCATAATGTAACAGGACAGTCTTTGTATTATTTTTAATAGTTCATACTTAAAATAATCTATACTTCAAAGGAGAGTAAACAGTGCATAAGCTTAGCTGGTTCTTTTCCTCACAAGTTGGTTCTTGTATAATAGGAATTCTTAGGAACTAGACAAGCCCATCTCTATATAAACACTAACTTCCTCTGGGTTTCCAAATGCAGAATTGCGAGGAATATACAACATGAAAAGCTGCTAACTAGACAACTGTTCAAAATTAAATGTATCTGAGTCCATTTACAATGAGGATAAAAAATAATATTTAATCTCTTCAAAACATAGTTATGGCAATGGCTGATTCTACATGATTACTTTAAATGAGCAAAAAATACTTCAGAACAATGCAGGAAAAGATCTTCTAAAGGTAGAGGGCAGTTCCTTGTATTAACTGAATTACTGGAATAACTGTCATCCATAATCAAACTGGTTAGAAATTGCCTCAAATTCTGTTTTGTTTTTTCCTTTTTGCTGTCCTTATAAAAACAGCTGTGCTACTAGTCTTTCTTGGTTTTAGCCACAACACATTCCCTAAAAGCATCAAGTGGATGGTATTTTCCTGTCTGAAGATTTTGTATGAAATAAACCAATGATGTCATCAAAGCCAATATTGAACACTTAAAATTACTACAATCATTCAAAATAGAAAACACAGGCTTTAATGTTTTTTAAGTAAGAGAGAGAGAAAGAGAAAGTCAATTTTTATTTATTTTTTCATATGGTTTTTGTTTTTCCAACACTCAGATGCATTTGTGGTGCTGGTGTTCAAATCTGGGTCCTCAAACATGACAGAAAAGTGTGCTACCACTGAACCACCACTCTAGCCCACAGGTTTTAATTTCTATAAAGTAACCTCAGCTATATAATTTACTTGATTGTATGAGGCATGTCAAAATATTAAGCATATACAATACACAACACATAAAAATACAACTGAAGGGCTGGAGAGGTGGCTCAGTGGTTACCTGAGCTTGCCTGGCATGTACAAGGACACGAATTCAAACCCCAACACCACATACACAATGAAGTCTCAGAGCAACGAAGGCCACATGAAAAACTAAATAAAATTGATTCTCTCTTTCTCTCTCTTTCACTATCCCCTCTCTCTTAAAAAAAGACTAAAAAGTTTTACATTAATATTTTAAGTATAATAATATTTAAATTTTTCCCCATTTTAATATGTAAATTTTTAGGGATTGGCTTCTGTTGCTCAGCTTTTTCTTTTTCTTTCTTTCTTTTTTTTTTCTTTTTTTTTTTTTTGGAACCCAGGGTATTTAACCATGAAACTACGTCACCAGACCTTTTTTTAATATTTATTTGGTGACAGGATATCTCTAAGCTGCTTAGGGCCTCGCTAAATTGCTGAGACTGGCTTTGAACTTGAGATCCTCCTGCCTCAATCTATAGAGCTGCTAGGATTATATGTGTAAGCCAACATGTCTGGCTCAACTTTCTTTAAGAGGTATTGAATAAATTTTAATTGATGTCCCTTTTTTTCTGCTGGTAAATTCCCTACAATAAAAGAAATTATTCAGTGACTTTTTACCTCTATACCCAAAGTAGTGTGTATCAATAAATGTCTATTAAAGGGTATTACTAATGGCACTGTTCTTCTTCATTAAAGGGAGACTCAAAATATCTCTGCCTCCCCTTCACCCACTTCTACTTCTGAATGAGAAGGTGCTGCTCTCAGAATAACCAATTAAAAAATTAAAAACCCAATGACACAGTCAGTTACAATCCTAAGAAGTCAATATTTCTATCCTTTATTTGACTCACTTTCATTTCAGGAGATAAAGAACTACAAGATTTAGCCTGGTGTTGCCTCTTTCTTGGGAAATATCCTTGACCTTGGAAGAGGAGAGAACTACCCAGAGTAACAATGCCATGCACAGGCAAGTAGGTAAGAGGTGAAGGGTGGCAGAGTGCCAGAGAACAAGCCACTCGGGCTGTCCTAGTCCTTGCTTTAAACCATGAGGGCCAAGGTACGGTCAAGGTTTATGTGGTTTTGTCTAACTGTCTTAGGTAAGACCCTAACTAAATTTGGAACTAAATCCCTGGATATGAATTAAGACAATGCATTTTCCTACAGCATCTCTTGGGGTTCAGGGTCATATCTCAAGCCATTTAACGTGACTAGTCATTGGGATTTTTGGCAAGGGGCTGACATTTCTTTCTTCACTATCTCTTAGCTCTTCATTTTTAATCAAAGCTCAAGTGAAGATACAAATGATACACTTTTTTTTGGTACCAGGGATTGAATGCAGTAGTGCTTAACCACTGAGCCACATCCACTGCCCTTTTTATTGTTTATTTTGAGATACAGTCTCACTAAGTTGCTGAGGCTGGCTTTGAACTTGTGATCCTTCTGCCTCAGCCTCCAAGCTGCTGGGATTACAGGTGTGCACCACTGTGCCCAGCAAATAACAATATGCTTTCTTAGGCACTTACTGTTTTGTCAGCCGCAGCTCTATGCACTGAATGTGCATCATCTCATTAAGATCCCACAATAACCCTATGAGGTAGATCCTATTTTCATCCCAATTTTCTTGCTGAGAAAAGTGAGGCTTACAAAGTTTGGGAATTTATTTATGGTCCAGTTACTAAGTGACAGAGCTGAAATTTAAATCCATGTTTGTCCAGCTCCAAAGTGCAAGCTTTTAACCCAATAGATAGCTCTTCCGTCCAAAGCAAGGACACCTGGAAATTATTATTTCCTAGCAAACCTCTTGCATCCTCTCTACTTTCACACACTTCATCAGTGAGCTATCTGAGAGCTACATGTTTATGGGAAATTCGTAAAAACTAAAATGAAGTTAACCGTCTGGGCTTTTAAAAGGAAATCCAAAACAGAATTGTTAAGAAACGCACAGCACCCTATTGCATAGAAAGGGCATGTGGACATCCTATCTTAATTGATTCACGCATTTCTTTTTATATGAAAGATAAGGGTTGATGGTTCCCATCAATTGTGGCATATAACATTAAGAAACGGGCAATAGGGCTGGAGCAGTGGCACGGCCGTTATGGAGCTTGCCTGGCATGCGCAAGTACAGGGGTTCAAACCCCAGCACCCACGTACACAACTGAGTATCAGAGCAACAAAAGCCATGTGAAAAACTCAATAAAAATTAATTCTCTCTCTCTCTCTCTCTCTCTCCCCCTCTCTATCTTTCTTTCTTTTAAAAAGAAAAAGAAAGAAAGAAGAAAGAAAGAAAGAAAAAAAGAAAGAAAGAAAGAAGAAAGAAAGAAAGAGGTAATAACTCCCAGGAGTCATTTCTTATACTTTAGCAGCCATCTACTTCACTTCTTTACACCAATAGATGTAAAAGAAAACCCTTTCTGCTCAAGAGATAAAACAGAGTACAAAGACCAACATGGGGACACACACTGTACAAGACAGCAGCACAGGTTTCCACAACTCTTCTTTAAGTGAGAAGGTTCTTTACATATGACCTGCCCTGGATAGAGATAGGACAGTAGACAGTATATATTGGTTATTTTAGGGCACTGAGGAAGGAAGTTGAGCAAAATGCCCACAGACTTGATGTGTAAATACATCAAACAATGACAGTAGTATATTACATGCTAAAGAGAAGAAGCAAGAATAGAGTCTGATAAAGGGATAATTAAGAAGTATTGTCAGAGAAGCTGGGAGACTTGAAATGTTGGTACGGATGGATGGGTTTGGTTTGGACAAGGAAGAAACACCTATTCCTTAGGAAGTGGATGGTGTAGAGACAAAGGTCTCACAGCAGCAGGGAAAGACACAAGCTTGTTTTCACCTTCTGGGCTCTATGGAATAGGAGGTATGATTAGCTTTAAATGATAAAGGTAGCAACATATGATGCTTAAAGAGAATGAAGTCATGGGAGAGATGTTAAGACAAACACTGTGAAATTACCCAGCAGAGGCAAGGGCCTGGCTAACCCCACACACTAGAGTAGAATCAACTGATCACTCATTGTTACTCCAGCAGTCCTGCACACTTCCAGGTGGTAGCGGGAATATAGAGCACATCTAGCACACAGCTAGGTTGATCCAGGAAACAGAGATATATACTCAGGATTGGAAGAGCAAGGGTTAATTTGGTAAATCGAAATGTCTGGAATGGAGAAGGATCTGAAGCAAGAAAGGGTCTTCGATGCTAGGATATAAAAAGAAGAGCAAGGGTCATCAAAAGTAACTAAAATTTTAAAAGTAAGTAAAATCAAAGACTGAGAAACTCGAAAAGACTAGGAGACTGTGATCAAAGACTGGGATATGAGTTGAGATTTAAGAGGTGGGACGGTTCTAGATGATCCCAGTTATCCAAGGACCCCTGTTCCTGGGGGACAGAGTTCCTAAAGAAGAATCAAAAATAAAACATATTAAAACTGGGTCAGTTGAGGGAATGGGGGACCAGACTGCCTGCATAAAAAGAGTTATAATAGAGAAAAGGTACCTAAAAGACTAACCACGTCCTCAGTGCCCACAAGGGACTTTCTAGATCTACAAGAAGCAGGAAGGAGGGGAGGAGATGCTAACAGAGCCAGATGATGCCTGCCCTGATGATTGAGAGTGTCGAGGGGACACGCTGACTATCCTAGAAGCAGCTCTGAAAGTTCATAAGGTGGGCTAAAACACCAGATCAGTCTCTGGGTTGAGATCTGGTGACTTACAAGCCAACTGCGGTAACATCACAGAGACCTGCCCGCCTGGCCCCCATAACCATGTGAGTGCAAGACCTTCCCCAGCTCCTATCTTCAGCCACCCACCCTCCTCATTAGCCTCACATTAGCATTCACAGCTTTGATGATCACCTCCACAGGCAAGACTTCTAAGTCTCTACCTTCCATCTTAGTATCTTCCTGCACTGTAGCTCTGAATCTCTAAACAGCCTTCAAGATATCTTTTCCTGGGGCTGGAGAGGGTACTGCACTTGCCTAGAAGGCACAAGGACATGAGCTCAAACCCCAGCACCATGTACACAATGAAGTGTTGGAGCAACGGAAGCCATGTGAAAAGCTAAATAAATTTGTTTCTCTCCCTCTCTCTTAAAAAAAAAAAAAAGATATCTTTTCCTGGGCCACTTAATTCATATTTAATGTGTCAAAAATTCAACTGAGAGACCATCTTTCTTCAAAACTCTCACCTCCAGCTTTTCCTATTCCTCCCAGTCCTCCAGACTGAAAATTTACAACCCCCTATTTTACTTCTTCTACCATTTCTCCCCCCACACCTCATTTCAGCTGTGCCAATTCTCCCTTTATAATGCCTTTCAGGCCACCCTTCATTAAACTTCACTACCATCGCCCCAGTTCAGAGCTAAAAATGTGTTATTACAAGTCTCAGAACTCCCTAAGTGATTTCCCTGCTTTCTTCTTTTTAATCTTTAATTCAATTCAAATTTTCCTAAAACTTTCCCATACACATTGTCTATCTCTACTCAGAAAACTTTTGTATCTCCCAAGGGTTTCCATAAGAATAAACAAACACAGAAAGTCCTTCATAGGCTATCTCCTCCCATGACTTCACAACCAGAACTAGACATACTATGGTTATTCCAATCCATAGATCCCCATGAAATAAATCTATTTTAATTTAATTCATACATGTGGTGATGTTCATCTGATCCACTTTCACCAGCAAGTATATATTCCTTTTACATGAAAGTTTCAATTCAGTAAGAATTAAATAGCCTGGTATTTGTAAAAATGTTCTAGCATAATTTCCCTAATGGGCTATGAAAGTACAAATTATTTCCACTGTTGCTCAATTTTAATTTATAATTTACAAGGTGAGGAGCCTGTTAGTAGAAGTCTGGTGTTTGGTGCTAATAAAATTAATTTATTGTCAAATTTCAATCTTCGGAGAGAGGAACTCTTACCAATCACAATTTCCCAAAGTCTATCCCAAATGATTCTCTTGTAAAGCTGATTTATGCCTAAAAATGCATTATACATTTCTACACACAGAGATCTGCAGTGACAGCAGAATGCATTTGTGACATGTCATAAAGAAAAGCATGTGTCATAAAAGAAGACCCCCTGATCTACTGGATAAAGGAAACTTTCCCACTCTTAGCCCCTTAACTTTACCTACCACATTCTACCATGAGATATGGAGTCTATCTGATTTTTCCAACAACATGTTGCTAACCTGAATTGCAACATTTTATGGAGGAGGTATTATGACCAGAAAAGTTAACAGAGAGAGTATATAGTGGAGTCATAATTGGACTCCATATAAAGTGCTTACTAATTTCATGCTATCTCAATTAAAGATTCCAAAGAGAAATAACTGATAAACTGAATAAGAACCACTAAGATACTCTACAGAGCAGAAACATGCCATGCATGCCTGAGGGGGCACATGTGCTGACACTAGGTCTAACTCTGGTGTGTAAAGTGAACCCCTGAGGATGAATGACCCACCATGAAAGCCTTCATGCAACTTAGATCACGTTACCTAGTCCCCAAGATCTGTGAAGAGCTTTTGTAGTTGCAATTGTTTTGCCAAATAATCACTTCCTTAAAACAGGTGACACAGTCTATGAGGAGATGTTACAAACTTCTAGAGCCAACAGCAAGAGCTTTCATTGCCAGAAGTAAGAATATCTAACTAAAAACCTGAAATACAATTTAAACTTATTTCTGCTCATTTTTTGTCTTTCAATGCCATTTTTTAAAAATGTCATTTTTATTAGTCCTTGTTTTCGTTGTACCAGGCAAAATAGATTATTTTTTAAACTTATCAATAGTTTCATCATTCCCAGAATTCTAATTTACTAAAATTTAACAGTATATAGAACATGCATTGAGCTTACTATAAGCCAAGCACTGTTCTAAACATTAAATCCATTATCCACAGAACTCTGCCAAGCTGACACTATTTCAATCCATATTTTGTACATGAAGAAATGGAGACATTGTCAAAGATGACATGACTAGTAAATAGTGGAGCCGAGATTCAAACTCAGGGACCCTGACCTCACAGGCCATATTTGTAACCACTACATAGTACCTAATCATAATCTTCAGAGCTATAAACATTCTTTCATGTAATGTCATTCATCTTTTCTTTTTTTTTTTTTAAGAGAGGGACAGAGAGAGAGAATCAGCTTTATTCAGTTTTCCATGTGGCTTTTGTTCCGACACTTTGTCGTGTATGTGGTACTGGGGTTTGAACTTGCATACTTGTACTCATGCATGCCAGGCAAACACGGTAACTGCTGAGCGACTGCTCTAGCCCAATGTCATTCATCTTTAATGCCAGAATGAAGGGCTAGACAAAGCAACTGTCGAGTTATATGTTGATAGTGGCCAGCAATACATCCCACAGATTCTAGGTTATATCCTTCAATTATTACATATCCTAATACTATCTGATTGTGTTTCACAAGCAGAAGAAGCAAGTCAAGACAGCTGATTGGTTTTGGAGACTAGTTCTGGTGGGGTGGTAGGGCAGCAAGAGGAGAGATATCAAATGACACTTGAGTATGCATGTACAAATATGTAACAACAAATGCAACACTATACACAACTACAATGTACCAATTTTAAAATGAGAAAAAAATCTTAAATCAAGCTCTACCTGATTATAAAACACCCCTGTTTAAGTTGGGGGGATGACATCTGAGTCCATCCAGAGTGCCTAAAACAGGTACTCAAGTCCCCAGACATCTACAGCATACTAGGAGCTAAGGTTTTAAGCCAGATAAATAGTGAAGATGACAGTCATTATGTGATCTAGACAAGTCCCAGAGATGAGGGCAAACGACTGCTGTGAAACTTTTGCATGAGTCTACTGCACATGTGTGGATAGGAGCCAAAAGAAGATAAACATAGAGTTCATGCAATTATATAAATGTCAAAAGTTGGTGCACATTATATAAATATGCATGTAAGGTAAACAATAAAAGTATGTTAGTGTTAAGGTGAGGGGGACAAAAACTACAGGACAAGCAATGTAGGCAGGACCATAAAGTCCCAAAGAATCAATGATAAAGTACATTGAGGAAATAAACGTTGCAATACATCAAATATACTTGCAAATAAAATGCAAAAATATAGCTCCCACCATACAAGGATGGAGATCTTGCCTAGAGCTTGAAGTTAGCCATTTTGGAATTAATCCGAGGAAAAGGGAATCTTTCAGGCCAGACATTAGAACACGGGAAACCCCTAATTGTCTGCAGAGTGGAAATGCTCACTCTCTTGTCTAGATCATGAAAGCATTAAGAGATTGAAAGGAGCCCCTGAGAGCTTTCCACATGGAAGCAGTTAGGGAGAAGGGAATTAAGAAATCCAGGGTAGTGCTTGTCAAAATTGTGTTAATCAGCTTTCCTTTATCATATCAAATACCTGAGATAAACAATTTATAAAGAGAAAAGTTTTATGTGGGATCAGTTTTAGAGGTTTCAGTCCTTGGTTCTGTTGCTTTCTGTTGATGGCATCACACCATGGCAGGAGTGCATGGCAGAGCAAATCCACTTGCCTGCCACCAGGGAAGAAGGAAGAGACCTTGGCTGGAGAGGGGGCTCAGCAATTCCAGCACTTTCCTGGCATGCTGGAGGATGTGGGTTCAAACCCCAGAACCACATACACAACTAAGTGTTGGAGCAACAAAGACCACATGAAAAACTAAATAAAAATTGATTTTTCTCTTCCTCTCTCTCTTTAGGGGGGAAAAAAAAAGATGGAAGAGACCTGAATCTTACAATACCTTTCCAGGCCATGCATGCCCCAGGACCTAAAGATCCCCCACAAGGTCCCACCTTTTAAAGGTTTCACCACTTCCCAATACTGCCAAGCAGAGGACCAATTCTTCAGAGGCCACTTCTCCAAATCACAGCAAAAGTTATAGAAACCCTTTGGGATTACAGGGTACCCACTCCAGGCTGCTAATGGTTCTTTTATTCTGGGAAATCTTATATCTCAAATAATAACTTTGGTTAAGTAAAGTGATATCATATTGTAATAAATGGGTTTCATGATTACTTCTATCTTTTTAGTCCTTTGGGTAACTGCGTAACAATAATCTCCATACCTTTCTCTAGCATGATTGGATAGAGTTACTAGGTTATTAAAAGGGGGTTTGAAGGTTAATTAATGTTTGCTGCAGAAGCAGATGAATCCACAAATATCAGTGACTAACACTATTGAAATGTATTTATCTCTCAAGAAGAATCTGATATGATAGAGATTGCCTGGTCATCCTTCATTTAATTCCTGTGTCCCTTCATATTTAAAATCTTGGGAAAGTTCTAATCCAGACATGAGAAGAGAAATGAATTCAACTTACACTTGGGGACGGGAGGGGAGGTTTTTTTTTATTTATTTGTTTTGACAAAAAAGACACTTGCATAGACATGAGTTCTAAAAGAGGAAAATTTGTAGAGAACAAGGGAAAAGATAGAAAGAATTTATACACTGTAATAAAATAGAGCTTTGGAAGAAAGGAAAGACCATGAGCTGCAAGGGACAGGTGAGGAGGTTAGTTTTTGCAAAGTAGATATAAACAGAGAATGGGGAGGAAGGTAAAACATCCCTGTATGGCTCACCTGGGAATCAGGAGACAGAGTCCACTAGGGGGCTTATGGAACATGGAAAGCTCACACAGTTGCTGAGGAGAAGCAACCAGAGCCCAAAGAGAAAGAGGGTTTCAGTATATCTTGAGGGGCTAGCTAGATTCCTGGAATTTCCAAAAATTCTAATCAGCACAACTTAATGCTGCCTGCAGCCATACTTGACAACCTGGAAAGGTTTTATGCAGTTTTTAAAAGATGTAGTTCTACACTTTAATCAAGTTCAACTCACCATAAAGATCCTAGAACATATCGAGTTACTATAATGGGATAAACTCAGACTTCACAATGTTAGAAACAACTCTAAAGACAGGTTCTAATCAAGAGTCACAGTTAATCCATCCTGCTTATTTTCCTTCAAATGGAGCCTTTTGTACTATTTCCATACCAAAATCTTTAGGGACCTCCAGATGGAAGAAAGTAATTCAGTCCCTCACCTATTATGATTTCATTGACAAATCCATGGCAGAACCCATTCTTGGACACTGGGCATCCTTGGCCACCTTCCCATGTCTCAGCCTCCTTTGGAGTACACCTGAGGCCACATGGTGCTCTGCTAATTTGATATTGGTGGAAATATGTAAGTCACTTCCAGATCTAGCTCCATCTTAAATGGAGAACAACCAAACAATCTACATTATATCAGATCCTTCTTGAAAGACAAATATACTTTGATAGTGTTAATCACTGATATTTGTGGATTCATCTGCTTCAGCAGCAAGCCACCTTCAAGCCACCTTTTAATAACCTACCAACTTTGTCCAATCACACTAGAGAAAGGGATGGTGATTTTTTTGTTACCCACATACCTTCCCAAAGGACTACAAAGATAGAAGCAATCATGAAACTGATTTTTACAGTATGGTAAATTATCTAAATACTGTTATTTAGGACATATTTTATAAAGTTAAACCCTCATCTTCCCCTAACCAGGAAGCAGAGGTTGCAGAGCAGGTCTGAAAATAATCCAGGCTGAGAGGTAAATAAAAACTTCACCAGGAGCCCCTCTCTCAAGCTTCTCCCTGGGGCTCTATTTATTTACTCAAGTTATCTTTGAGTGAATAAGTCAATCTTGCAAATTTGGTTATCTCACATTAGATAAGATACAGGAAGTGGAAAGCAACAGGGAGAGGTGGCTAGAAGGGGGTGATATGATACACTGACAGTGAAGGTACCCGCAGAACTAACTGTAAAGGGCGAAACACCCAAATCAGACAGCAATGTATAGAGACCCATTATACAAAGAAGGATTGATGCCTCAGAGTACTGAAGGCATACCTTGAGGGTCTCAGCCCACAAAGGATGCTAATAAGATGACTTGAAGTCTTCACCCAACTTTTGCGAGCTTTTAAAGGAAAATGTAGAAGGGGTAACTGGAGATGGTTACTCAAAACAGTTTCAGTGTTTAAAGACATACACTTGGTCTTTTGAAACACTCATTTATGAGGAGTACCTTTAACCCTGAGATGCCATAGAAAGGTGCTCAAGAACTGTGAAACACTGCCCATCACATGCTATCTGGTTTAGAACTGAGTGGTTCCTCCCAAATTGATTTGGGTGCATAAAACCAACATTAAGAAAACTGAGCTTCCATCAAGATCCAAATGTCTGTCATACAAAGTAGAATGGATCTTAGAGATCATGCAGCCAAGCCCTGGCAGAAAAGGTCAGTGAGTAGAAGGCATACATTCATCTCACTGAAGAGAGGGATCTACAGCCCAGGCTCACTGCTTTCTGATCCGTGGTATCACATTCATGTTCATTATCACAGTTCCCTAGGCAGACTCACACCCTCTCCATCCCTTCGACAGGCCTGATGTGCACTCACCTGCAGAAAGCAGTGTCCAACTGGGGTATGCTCTGCAAGCGTAACATTATACACCTGCCTCCGGAAGATGGGCTCATTGTCATTCACATCATCCACGGTGATGCTCACTAGACAGGTGGCAGACAGTGGGGACTCTCCAAGGTCCTGGGCCACCACCCTCAGCTCTATGGTTTCTTGGGCCTCTCGGTCAAGGGTTCCTACAGTGCTGATCACACCGCTTTCTGGATTTATGGTGAATGACGGCGCGCATTCAAAGCTGGGCGGCAAGGCCTCTGTGTTGCAGAGGGGCAGGAGTTGGACCAGGGCATAGCGTAGCCGGGCGTGATCCGTGCCAGCCTCATCCGCATCAGAAGCGCTAACCCACACTACTGCAGTGCCAGGAACCGCAGCCTCGGACACGGAGGCTCGGTAATGCTCCTGGGTGAAGCGAGGCGGCTCATCATTGAGGTCAGCGACCCAGAGCAGCAGGGTCTTCTCTGTGCTCAATGGAGGAGACCCCGCATCGGTGGCCACTAGTCGTAATTCATACAGATCACGGCTTTCCCTATCCAGGGACCCCTCGACGCACAGGAAAAATACTCCTGGAGGACCACCTGGCTGCAGCCCAAAGGCTCCCTCCCCGCCCTGTAAGGATAGCGAGTTGCTCCCGTCCCCAAGGCCCACTCCAAGCTCCCCGGCGGCCTCCTCTTCCTTCTCCGGGTCATCGTCTGCATCGGACACCGAGACGCGAGCCACGTAGTCGCCGGGTCGGGCACCCTCAGAAACGCGGGCCGCGCCTCCCTCGGTAAGGAACAGCAGGTGAATAGTTGGTGGATTGTCATTCACGTCCAGTATCACGATGGATACGCGCACCGTGGCGATCTCAGGCTCCACGCCTCCATCGCGGGCCTCGACCACCAGCTGGTGCCAGGCCTGCTCCTCGCGGTCCAGAGGTCTCTGCACCCTCACCACGCCGCTCAACTCCTCCACACTGAAGTAGGCCGCATCGCCCACGAGTCGGCTACCTCCACCAGCTCCAAGCACTTGTCGGGCGCGGATGCTGTAGCGCACCTGGCCATTGGGTCCCAGGTCGCGGTCCGTGGCGCGCACGCGACACACCTCCGCGCCCGGCAGGGCATCTTCACGTACTGCTGCACGATACTCGCCTTGCTCAAAAACTGGCGGGTTGTCATTCTCATCCAGCACACGCAGCTCCAAGCGCAGGTGGCCAGTGCGTCTTGGGATGCCGCCGTCCCACGCTTCAATCTGCAGCTCGTGTGCTGCCGCCTCTTCGCGGTCCAAGCGCCGCAGTAGCACCAAATCTAAGGGTTCCAGGGGTGGCGACGGTGATGGCCCTGGAGTCCCGTAGCGCAACTGGAAAAACGGTCCCGCAGGGTTCTTAGGCAAATCGGACAGTTGCACCAAGGTGTAACCCTGTGTGCTGAACAGCCCGGCATCCGGGTCATAGGCACCTGGCAGGCGGAAGGCAGTACCTGGTGGGCTGAGTTCCGAGACGTCGAGTTGCAACGAATCCTGGGGAAAGCGGGGCGAGTGATCATTCACGTCGTTGACGCGGATCTCCACCTGCACCACAGCGCCCAACAGCGTGGCAGCCACGAAGCTATAGTGGTCCCGCCGCTCGCGGTCCAGGCACCGCGCGGTGCGGATAATGCCAGTGTCCGGGTGCACGTGGAAGTCGTCCAGCAGCGGAGAGTCATCCGAGTCCTCCGAAAGAAAGAAGCCGCCCCCCTCCTGCTGCTGCGCGGCTGGAAGCCCTGCGCGAATGTCGCCGACCAGTGTGTCAGGCGGAAGCCCCTCGTCCACGGAAAGGCTGAGGTTAAATACCTGGGCAGAGGAGCCCGAGGACGCCCACAGCCACGCATGCACAAAGAGGCCAAGCAGGGAGCGCTGCGCGCTGGCGCCACTGCCACTGAAGCGCATCCCGCGGAGTGACCCTCTCCTCCCGCGGAGCTGTGGGCGCTCGGAGACGCGAACTCCCCGCTGCTGACGCCCTTCGCCCATCCTCCTCCCAGAAGGGCTCATTTCTCCGAGACCTCCCGGTGAAGGCTACCGATAACTGCCAGCTTGTGGCGCGATCGCGGAAATATCCAGGAGCTTCTTTCAGTGTCTGAGCCAAAGAAAAAAACACTTTGGCAAACAAGCCAACAGACCCAGGAGTTCCCGGGGTTACATCAGCAACTGGTGCAAACGTCCTCTGCCTGCAGCACACGCAGACGGGAAAGCTCTAGCTGCTTCTGCCGCTGCAGCCACCTCTTCAGCCCCTGGATTTCTTTAAACAAGTCTCATCTCTTTTTCTCTCTCCTTTCATTCATTTTACATCTGTTCCTTGTTCTGCTCGGCTGGTTGTTCCCCTCGGTAAAGTCAGGTGCATTATTTCCTTTGCCAAAAAGGAGGAATTTATTTAAAGCGCGCACGCACCAAGAGGATCGGGATCCGGCGGAGAAGGGGGTGGAGTAAGGGCGGGGAGGCCCGGAGTGAGGGCGCGAGGCGGGAGGGAAGGAGGGAAGTAGGGAGGGGCAGCTCGGCTGCGGCGGGGTTGTCGGCTCCGGGGACCGTCACTCCCTGTCGCGTCTTTGAACGCGGAGGACCACGCAGCTCCCCCTCTGATGCGGCTTCTGGGGCCTCCCTCCCCTCCCTCCGCATGACGCGGTGCACAAGCGGGCGAACTCCAACCTGCTAGCGAGGCTCTGCAGCAAGGAAGAAGAGGCTCAAATGGGAAAGAACCAGGAGATTTGCACAGTGGGACTAAGAGGGTGGGGGACGCGCAGGCGGGTGTCTGCGGAGGTTTCGCTCGCCGAGCGCTACGGGCTGGGGGAGGCGAGGCCGGCCAGCAGCCTGTCCACGCCTTCCCCTTCCGTCCATTAGACAGCCGCTCCACCAGGCCTGACGTTTGGCTCTGGCCCAGCGAAGGTGGGGGTTATAATCACTTTGGGGAGCCAAACTTGTGTTCTACATTTGGCAAGAGAGGCTCGTCCCCAGCGGAAGGACAGATGGAGTCAAAGGCCAACGCACAGCTGGGGCCAGGATGACTGCAAAGGGAGTGAAGGCGGAACTTGAAAAACCTTCGAGAAACCCGAGGAATATGCGACCCACATGGTGTGAACCATGCTTTATTATGCCGCTACTACACGAGCGACGTGTGAGCGTCTGGTCACTCCCCTCTGCCACCGGGAATGACGACAATAGATTCGGCTTGTGAACCTTGTTTATGCATTCAGCGCCACCATAACACTCGCAGGATGTTTTATGATGCTGCTTAATGGGAGGAAAGACCGGTTGCTGAGGTCGCACCACCTCCTCCACCGGCCCAAGCAAGGAAGTTTGCAAGCAGGGCCGCAGATTCCTCTTCCAAAACCAGCTTCTCAGGGCCAGCCAGAAGAAAATGCCAGTCAGTCTCCGTAGTCTGGGGCTGCCTTTCAGTTATCCGTTAATCGGCTGAAATTGATAAATGGTCTCTAATAAACTATGCTCGGAGGAAGGAGTCTCTGCCCTCTTAAGAATGGCCGACGATATTTTAGCAAATGGTTTCTGCAATTTTGCATCTCAGCCAGAGGGAAGAATTCTTTTTCTAGATATAGTTCAGTCCTTCAGGGAGGACCAGAAGCACAGATTAGTGGTTCCTTATAGCACCAGGAAATTGCCCTTTTATATTCAGTGGCGTATATATAATTGTTAATCCACAGCCATGCCATCTTCTCTACCTGTGACAAAATAATAATAAAACAATTTACATTATAGCAGTTACATTGCATGTAAATTAAAACATTATTAAAATAAGTTGAGCTTCCTTTTACCAATGAAATCTCCTTACCCATCAGATTTGAGTCTTTGGGGTCTCCTCTGCCATCTCACTGTGAATGAGGAATCTCCGTGCCTCCACACTTGCTCCTTTAAAATAATTCTCTACCCAGCTTGTGGAATGAGGTTTTTAAAGCTACCTCCAGTCATCTTACTTCCTGTTCAGAACCTGCAATATAATTCCATTATACTGGGCTTATAATTCAGTTTCCTTCCTAAAGTACAAGGCCGACCTTGCTGTTCTTGTCCCATGCCACCTCACTAGAGCCAGCAATCCTGCCTTCTGTCTGATCATGGTATCTTCGAATTGTTTAGAACTTTTTGTGCGTAGTTCTTTTTTCTCCTTTAAAAAGATCTGACTTTCTCATTCAGGTCTCAACTCAGATGCCTGCAGTTTAGAGAGGTCTTTCCTGACCACCCTACTTCAAGTAGCCCCTACACCATACACCATACAGCCTCTCGTTGTATTTTATTTAGAGTGCCTATCAGTACCTGAAATCAGCTTGTTTTATTCATCTGTTTATTAACGTTGTGTAATCTCAACTTTCTTTATGAACTTGAAACATTGCTTTATCCCAGCATCTAGAATACTAGCTCTCTGTTCACTAAATATGTGTTAGATGACCGACTGGATGGTTGGTTGAACCAATGAGTA
The DNA here is from genome assembly GCA_004027875.1 of Aplodontia rufa. Taxonomy (NCBI): domain Eukaryota; kingdom Metazoa; phylum Chordata; class Mammalia; order Rodentia; family Aplodontiidae; genus Aplodontia; species Aplodontia rufa. The sequence continues at coordinate 26,574 of PVKS010003885.1, forward strand.
GGTAGATAGATGTGTCTGTTAAAGTAGCAATTTGAATCCATAACTCAGAAATAATTATGAATTCTCTTTGTGACATTTTCATTTTAATCACCCTATGGGACTTCTTAAACTTATCTTTGAGCTTCATCAACTTATTTTGTTAACTGTATTGTTATCAAATATTTACTTGAATCAAAACATAAAAGAAAAGCAGGATCTTTTTCCATATCTTTCACTGACACATTCTTTGTGAACAGTGATTTAGTTTAGAAACAAATGGAAGGTCAGTTGTTTCAAACTTTTTTTTTCTATTGGTCCTTAGCTTTGTAATATAAGTATATGCAATTGAAGGTCTCTTGCCCATTTCACAATACATTTCATTGAATGTCCTGAGTAGCATCCTAGAATTTATAACTCTGTTTTGTGCAGCAAAATAAGTGTGTTTCTCAAATATATGAAAAATAATGTTTGATAATGCAGGCACCAACAGCCTGCAAGAAATAGGTCAAGGCTTGACCCTTTTGAAGGAAGCACTACAGTGTAACTGGCAACCCTCAATATGCTTTATTACGTGGGGCCAGTAACTTCAATCTTAATCAGCTTCCATTTCCTGCTGTACATTGGGGATGATTTATCTCATTTACCAGTATGTTGTGAGCCTTCAATGAAACTGTGTATATGAATTGGCAAATAAAAAGCATTTGGTAAATACTACTTCTCTTGCTTTCTTTTGTTGGTGTGGTAAAATCTTATAGGGATAAATTGTTTTAGGATTCTCAGTAATATCAAATTTTGACTTCTTAGCCCCCAGAGTATACAAAGTGGGAAGATGTAAAATTCCCACAATCATGAACAGAAATGCTGAGGTCTAATCTTCACTTGGTGTTATATAATTTTAGTGATAAAAGAAGTCTATCTTCAAAATATTTTTTTCTCAGAATGTAAACAGTCCTCAGATTTGTAAAAGTTAACTTAAATAGAAAACAGTTACTAAGTTCTCAAAGCAGTGTTCAAAGCACCTTATCTAACATATAATTATTATCCCGTATTTTGTAGGTGAGGAAACTGAGATTCAGGGACACAGCAAGTAACATGAACAAAGTTACGTAGGTAGTATGAGATAAAATGGGACTTGAACTTACTTTTGTTTCAGTGTGCATGGTTTTCACTGGCCATTTATTGACCTCTCCACTTGTCATTCATTGCCTCTATGATTTTCTTTAAGCTTGTCTTCTGAATTCTCAAGTGATATAACAAGTTTAGGAAAGACCTGGGAGAATTGCAGGAAGAGCTTGGATAGAAAACATGTTTGTGGGAATAGTGGGGAGGCACAGGAGAATAGCAACAGCAAATGACTATTTAGGAAAGCTACAAAAAGAAACCCAATTATCTAGAAACTCCAATTAAAAGTAAGTAAGCAGGCTGGGCGAAGTGACACACATCTGTAATCCCAGCAACTCAGGAGGATGAGGCAGGAGGATCACGAGTTCAAATCTAGCCTCAGCAACTTATCATGACACTAAGCAACTCAGTGAGACCCTGTCTCAAAATAAAATAGATATAAAGGGGCTGGGGATGTTGCTCAGTGGTTAAGTACCAAAAAAGAAAAAGAAAGAAAGAGAAGAGGATTCTGTGAAACAGAGGATTTCTTCTCATCTTCTCCCCTAGGCGGAGGCCATCTGAGGTAGGAAGGGTGTAGTACAGCAGGGAGTCCCTTTACCATTGAGCCTCATGTGTCATCTTTTGGAAAGATTTGAGCCAAAGAGTGCTTGCAGTTAGTGATGGTTACATTTTATATGTCAAGCTGTCCAGGCAATGGTACCCAGTTGCTCAGTAAAACACCAGGCTAATATCTTTATAGATATTTCTTAGTGGGATTAACATCTACAACCAATACATTTAAAATCAAGGAGATTATCCTTCATAATGTATGTGGGTATCACCCATATTATAAAAGCAAAAAATGGAAATTTCTTGCAAAAAGAAAATATTCTGCCTCAAGACTGCAATATAGAAATCCTGCCTGAGTTTCCAGCGTGCCCAACTTCTTGTTTTAACTTTCTGTCACTATAAAAAAAATGGCCAAGAAAAAGTTTATTTGGATAACTGTTGTGTAGGTTTCAGTTCATGACTGGTTGCCTGTTGCTCTGGGCAAGGCAGCACATCATGGAGAGAGCAAAGGATAGAGCAAAATTGCTCACCTTATGACTGGAAAGCAAAATCAAGGAATAGGAAATGATGGGGGCACATGACCTCCTTCAAAATCTCATCCCCAGTGTCCTCAAGATCTACCAGGCCCCATCTCCTACAGGTTCCACCACTTCCCATTAGGGACATCCCGGAGATGAAGTTTTCAACACAAAGGTCTCTGGGGAACAATACAGATCCAAATCATGACACTGTCCTACAAATTTTATTTTGCCAGTCCCCATAATTGTGTAAGTTACTCAAGTAAATAAATAGTATATATGATAGAATAATTTGTGTTTCTCTGGGGAATCCTAATACAGAGCTTATTATTAAGAACTGGAGATGAATTAGTATTTAATATTATAGCCTGCACTCAATATCCATATATATTTTGTGTTCTTAAATTCTTCAAATCAGAATCTTAGACATCATAGGTTTTGTTTGTTTGAATGTGTTATGGTTTAGATGCAAGGTGTCCCCCAAAAGCTCATGTGTGAAACAATGCAAGAAGGCTTAAAGGTGAAACAATTGGGTTATGAGAGACTTAACCCAATCAGTGGAATAATCTTCTGATAGGGATTAATTAAGTGGTAACTGAAGACAGGTAGGTAGGTGTGACTGGAAGAGGTGGGTCATTGCGGGGCGTGTCTTTTTGGGTATATGTTTTATATGCAGAGAGTGAAGTGCTCTCCCTCTCTCTCCTCCCTGCTCATCATGTGAGCTGCTTTGCTCTATCACACTCTTCTACCATGATGTTCTGCCTCACCTTGAGCCCCAAAGAATGGAGCCAGCCTTCTATGGACGGAGACCTCTGAAACCATGAGCCCCTAACTAAACTTTCCCTCCTAAATTGTTCTTGTCAGGTCTTGTAGTCACAGGAACACAATAGCTAACACTGTTTGTTTTTGCAGTGCTGGAGATCAAATCCAGGGCCTTGTACATGCCTTGTACATGCCTAGCTACATCCTCAACCCCATCATAGACATCTTAACAGTTAATGAGATTAACCTCCCTGCCTTTAAATCTCAGTCATCCAAAAAAGATGATAGCCTTTTCCTTTTTTTTTTCCTGTTCAGAACCAATTCCACATACTCATTCTAATTTTCCAACCCAACAGAATGTGATTAAATTTTACATAGCATTAGTGTGTTTCGGAAAAAGAAACATAGTCCCATAGTTCCCCACCCCAGCCACCCTGCTCAAACACTTCTTTATATTAGCATTTCATCACAAAGATTATCATTAAGTACATTTAGACGTACCATATTGAATGGTATTTTCAAATCTAGTAGAAGCTGGAATGTGGGAGTTATAAACAGATGTCCCCAAACTTTCAGTGGTTTGCCTTAAAATATTTTACATTATGGTGATGCAAAAGTGATATAAATTCCCTGGAAACTGTACTTCACATTTGGAATTTTGATCTTTTCCTGGACTAGTGATATGCAATCAGGATGTGATCACGAGGATAAAACAACCTATATCTACAGTGGACTGTGTTGCCATCATTTTTTGGACACACACAGTCAATAAATTAAATGTTATATGAAACACTTCAAACTATTACACTAATTTGAAAATTAGATATTTCCATGAATTAAATAACCACATCCAATCAATAAATATGTGATTATAAAGTTGATTTTGTGTTAAATGCTTCTGTTCAACTGTAGGGTGATCTAAGTGTTCTGAGCATATTTGAGCTAGGCAAGGCTAAGCTATAGTGTTTGGTAGGGAAGGTGTATTAAATGCATTTGAACCTATGATATTTTCAATTTATGATGGGTTTATCAGGTTGTAGCCCCATTGTAATTTCAGTAGCATCTCCACAGAAGTCATCTCTGTTTTTGAAGATGGTCATATAAGCATATATGAGATAGAATCCCTACCTGCAGAAATATACCTGCAGGATTTTCTCCAGTCTCCCTTCTCTCTTCTAGTTTGCTTATTCTGCTCCCCAATAATTCTTCATTCAGATCTACTCCTCCCCATTCCCTCCACCACACTCAGGATGGTCTACAAGGGCCAATCAAACCTGCTCAACCATATAACCACTAAGACTTGGCATCTCTAACTCTGCCTTTGGCACGTTCCCCATCTTGCTTTCCCTGAAAACTTTTCTTTATATGAAATAATCCCAGCTCCTTATTTCCCCAACCCTTTAATCATTTTGTTTCAGTTCTCTGAACTCTTTCCAATTTTCCTATATATTGTATAAGATGTGGAAACCAAAACCACACTCCATTTTCTAATAGGGTCTATGCAGTGCCAAACCTCAAAAGGCTGTGTTCTTCAATCAGAAATGAAAGCCAAGTCCAACAGGTTCTTAACAAGTGGATGTCAGAACAGGTGTGACACCCTCATTTCAACAAAGCAATACCTTCTGAGTAGATCACTGTTCAGTGTGGGAAAAGCATTCTACCTGTTTTCACACAAAGGAAATTTTAGGATATCAGCATATAGGAAAGAATAAAGGATACAGTTAGAAAAAAAAGAAAGAAAAGAAAAAGAAAACGATAAATAGCATTTAATCCCACACGAACTTCTTTAGGTGTTATGTATGGTTCTCTCTGTGAAGTTAAGGAAGCTTATCTGTTTCCAGGGACAAAGCAAAGTTCCTTGAAATACATATACATAATATATGTTATAATAATTCCAGGGAAGAGAAAGCAAAGGAAATACCCAGGACCTTGCCAATCCCACAAATACTCAGTGAGAAAAACACCTGGATTCTTCCCAAGCCACAGCTGCTCAGTTGGAAAATGCCTGGATCCCATTGAATCAAGGCAGTCAGGGAAAAAAGCCACATCCGGCCTAGTGTGTCTGCTCAGTACAACACGCACACATGAATCTTATTTGATCAAGGCATTTATTTTGGAAATAAATAGATCCTGCTGGATTCAAGCACAGTTCATGATTAACACACACAGATGGAGATGTACTGGGGGCTGATACTATCTATGAGAAACTCCTTCAATGCAGACATTTGGTAGGAAAACTTCTGTCATAGATTTTTGCTTATGTCAATATCTCAGTTATTTTTCTCGTAGAACACATGTGAATCTGGCAGTGTTGCACTTTAAGTTTGCCTGGATCACACAAGATCTGATTGTTTCCACCTCGATTCCTTAGGTCCAACAGCATGTATATGGTAACAAAACTGCAAACTGAATAAGTCGATCTTGTTTTTCTTTAGTATGATCAACAACACAGTAGCATAATCCCTATAGAAATATTCCAAGTCTTCCTGTACACAATGTTCTCTGTTGTCACAATTTGCATTTTCCATAGGTTCATCTTTTTTTATATATAAATATCTTTTGTATCTAATGGAACATTTTCACAACATTTTCCAAATAATTTTCTAGTGATCCATGATTTTTAAATACTGCTGTTGGCCCTGAAACTCATTTGGAAATTAGGCAAATATTTCCATGAATTAATTAATCATTGTGTTTACGATTTACTCACTTTCAGGCATAAGGAGTGAATCAGCGCATAATCCCTTTAAAGATGCTTTTAGATGACAGTCAAGATAATTCAGAGGAGAGAACATAAACTTTGAGAAATCATAAACTTTGACTCCAAGAGCCCTAGCATCATGAGGGTTTAGATTCCAAACTTCCATTCGAGGATTTCATCCCAGAAGAATATACTACCATCCCCAGGCAGGTGACAGAAGAAACAGCTCCATGAATTCATGTTCCTCTGCTTTCCTCTGTCCTCTGTTGAGTGTCAGGCCCTTATTTTCCACAACTATTTGTATCTCACTGCAAGGCAGAGGGTGGGGCAGAGAGATGGGGACAGGGAGGGGGGATGAATTAGAGAGACAGAGAGGCAGAAAGACAGAGAGAAATTCAGAAACTTTTGGCCTGGTGAGACAAATTCAGAAAAGGAAGGCCTAAATCCCATGGTCAGTGATCCCCATTCTGACCACCACTGTGTGCTGAGTGTTTTAGCCATCAGACTGAGCTCCAGGGTATCCACAGCAAGGAACCTGACTGCATCTGCAGGAGCTGGTCTTCAAACAGTTTCCTGTATCTGCAAATGTATGTATTTTTTCCCCTGCCTTCATGGTTTTTTATCCCTGACCTTTTTTTTTTTAAATAAATGCTGCCTCCACATTTTTGCTATGTGCTTTATCATCAAGATCTTCTTTGAAGATTCCTAGCCTTTCTTCTAATGCATTCTTATCCCCAGTTCGCCCTGCTTCACCTGTAGGCTTTATTCAGTGTTCTTCTTTCTTTTAAGGACTCATCTCTAATTCAGGCATAATAGGGAAGTTTAAAAATAACAGGCATTTTGAAAATGGGATTTAGAAAAGATTCTTTAAAGACTCAAGGGATAAAGACCTTCAGGGGGCACAAATGAACGCTAAAGGCCAGAGAGCAACCACCAGCAATCAGAGATGTAATCACTCATTTTTGAGCTAGTATATTGTGCAGCCCAAGAGGAAAAAGGCAGAGATATACTTGGCTGCAGAGAGTGGCCACAGCTGCCTTTCCTTCAGCTTTGCAGGTGCTTAGAATGAACGATTCTGGTAACAACTCAGCCTTCTGCAAGAATATCACCAGCAGAAAAGCCACAGTCACAAAGCAATGAAATCTGATGGGTTATTTAGGTCCTCATGCTGTTCACTTCTAGACACATCCTCGTAGTCCCCTATGGTGAAAAGAATTGTCCCCTCCTTCCCATGTAGACATCCTAGCCCACATCCTAATCCTTGGAACCTGTGATTACACTACTTTACCCAAAAGAGGAGTTGCAGATGTAATTAAATTAAGGAACTTGAGATGGGGAGATTGTTTGAATGGCCCTTGGATAATCATACAGGTCCTTAGAAGGGAAAGAATAGGGCAGGAGAGTCAGAATTAGAGGAGATGAAACAGTAGAAACAGAAGTCAGAGTGAAGGAGCCATGAGCCAAAGAATCCAGGCAGCCTCCAGGAGCTGGCAAATGCAAGGAAATGGATTCTCCCCCAGAGCTTCTGAAGGAACACAGCCCTGCCAATACCTTGATTCGAGCCCAGTGAGAGCCATGTTGGTCTTATCTATAAAACAGGCTGATGGTAAATTGTGTTGTTTAAGTCACTAAGCATGTGATAATTGGTTACAGCAACCGTAGGAAACCAATGCCAGTTATTTCTCTTCCTGCATTCTCTAGAGTGAATATCATGCCCACAATGCCACCGTTCTCCTCTGTCAAACACATGGTGCAGAAGGGGAATCTATCTAAGCACTGACTTTGTTTCTAGCTGACATCTCAAGGGATCAGTTCCAGCTGGAAATTTGGGCAGATTCACTTTAGAGAATGTGTTTCTTGCAATGTCAAAATGAAATTCTTCTTTGATTTAAATGCATTATTCAAAGTTTTGTTTTTGTAAAAATGTTTCCAGAAAAATTTCTGCAACAAAATAGCACTCCCGCTTAAAAGGCAAACGAAAGACTGTGTAAATAAAAGGCCCAATCATAATTATTAAAACTGTTAAGATGTAAATTTAGGCATAATTGAGATTGAGTCAAGGGAAAGAATGGGGTCTTTGGGAAAAAGAGTTAAGGACACAAAGGTTACTTTTAAAGCAAAGTGCTTGGCCCAACAGCCGGAAAATGGGGTTCTGGTTATATTGTGGAGAGAAATAAATCCTGACTGTGGAAACAAATCTAAGTGTTATATAATGGCCCATGAAATCTGCTCAATGGAGGTCACTGGCCCAAGAGGTAGGGAATCTAGTAATGTACACACGAAGAATCTGTTTCTTTTCATCTGCTCATACTCAAATGGAAATGCAGTGGTTTCCAAGATTTTCTGAGCCGCCGTTAAGAAATACATATTATGTCAGAAGTCAGACACATGTACACGCTCACACATACACACACACAACACACCATTTCAATGATACCCTACTTATCCTTGCAATGTGAGATATATTTTAATTTTCATTGTCCTCCCCTGCCTCTTGTGTGTGTGTGTGTGTGTGTGTGTGTGTGTGTTGTGTGTGCTGGGAATCCAACCCAGAGCTTTGCACATGCTAGATAAGCACTCTTCCTCTGAGCTACACCCCCATCCCTTTCTTTGGTATTTTTTAAAATGATGAACAAGACACACAAAGTAGCCATGACCTCGAATTTAAAAGCTTCAGTTCTACCATTTTCATGAGAAACATTTTCTTCCTATTTCAGTACCAACAGTTTCTTCTTATTATCTAGCAACTTTAAATGAAATGATAGTTTGTAACTGAATATCTTTAAGGCTTTTCCAACTCTATGATTTTATAGTTTTTCCTTGGGAGGAACATTATTTTCTGCAAAGTTTTATTTTTTAGTAGAATGAAGCAATGACTTACAACTTGGAACCTTTCCTCTGGGAGGTCTGTGTGATAAAAAAAAAATGGTTCTTCTAAGATAATTCTGACTTCTTCTTTCTCCTCCATTATTAATTGTATATCCCAAATCTGTTTTTCTAATCAAAATTCAAAATTACTGAAAGTGTACCCACACCGTTTTTTGCCGCATTAGCATTGGTGTTGGTGAGTTTTGATTCAGGAACTAGGAAACCAGGATGACTCCCAAGGGAGAAAGCATTTTGAGTCACTTCCAGCATTTTGATTTATGCTCTTTGCCAATGTCACCTTGAAAATCACCTCCCTCTCCCCATTGCTAAAATTCCTCAAGGCAGATGAAGCTAGTGTTCTAAGACTTGCAGGAAAACTGCTATCACTTTTGTTTTCGACAATTATGCTATACAACACACTTCTTAGAATCTTGCCTGTAAAATCGGAGTGACACTAAACTCTCGAGGCTGAAGATAGCTAATAACTGTGCTAACCCTACAGAGATGCAAAACAATAGCAATCACTCATCAGTTTGCTGAGAGGTGACAGATTCCAATTTCCTATTTTCCACAGACACTCTCCTCATTACCAAGCAAAAAAGGATCCGTTAACTTGCCCAAGATCTATAGCTTGCTATAGTGATCTCATCGTGCTGTGTCCCTGATGGGGACTCAAGCAGGTGGTGTGGAGAGCAGTGGGCTGACATATGGAGACATATCGCCTAAATAGGCTGATGCACCAGGCTGGCTAATTTCCCTTCCATTTTGAGAAGAGCAATTATTGTTAAATTGCCATCTATCGAAATGACTTTGCTCTAGGCACTAAAATATAACAAGTACAATAAACTATAATGTAAATGAGTGTCTCCTGACACTTTGATTTTAAAAAATTAAAGATTTTTTAAAAAGACAAGCAGAGCCCACCCTGCTGCATTTAGAATTAAGACAGCATCATAATTCAAGGGTTTAAGATATTAAGCTGGTATGTATAACTCACACTATTCCAGAAGCCTTTCACTGCACAGCAAAGCTATTTTGTATCTTTGCTTTTAAATCCCATTGAATTCTGTTGTAACACTTTGCTTTGTGTGAATGGACATGGTCTCTTATGGAAAGCAATAGGTATAGAAAGAAGGATGTTGGAGATAAGATAGCAGCTGGGGGAACATTAAAAAAATCCTTTACCTATGCCAAGTATTTACTGCCACAGGAAAATCCCAATCTTGATGCCAAGAAAAATTTACCTACCCAAATTGTTCAGAATCAGAATTTTGGCTGCTTCAATCAAATACTCATAGATGAAACACTTCTAAAATTCCAAATCAAGATTTTTAAAGGGAAATTTTAATATATCTATATAAATTTAGAAGCCTGAAGGGAAATAGGGTGTTGATTTAAAAAGCTAAGAGAAATTATGAGCAGTTGGAACATTAAGAATACATTGTCTGGGGTTGGGGATTTAGCTCAGTGGCAGAGCGCTTGCCTAGCATGCACAAGGCCCGGAGTTCGGTCCTCCGCCCTAAAAAAAAAAAAAAAATACATTGTCAGAGGGAGCTTTCATTGCTAATTTGTACTGAAGTTCTAGAACCTTCCAAAGCCACGATTTGAACTCATCAGATCTTAGAGACTCAAATTTAGTTAATTTTAAGAAGTTTTATATGTCACCCTAGGATAATCAGATTGACAGAGTAAAGATATAATAAAGATAGATACAAAAGGCAATCACATTTAATCGAATTTTATTGTGTTTTCTTTAGAGATAACTGAGTTTTAAACTTATGATGAGTGATTTTTGAAATAAAAAGACATTTTTAAAAGAGTAATTGAGGACTGTCCTGGTGGCTCAGTGGTGTCACACTTTCCTAGCATGTGCAAGGACCTGGTTTTGAATCTCAGCACCACATACACAACTAAGTGTCAGAGAAATAAAAGTCAGATGAATAAATAAATAAAATTGATTCTCTTTAAAAAAATAAAAAAACATTGAAAAAAGGAAAGTCTGAAAATCTTGTTTTAAATCTAGAAAGCATGTCTAATCAAATTCCAAATGTTCCCACGATAAAGTATCTAAATGTACATAAACTTGGTCTTACAACAGAGACATAAAACAAAAAGAATAATGTCTCAGGGTAGAAAAGGAAATAATCGCCTTCTATGTTATTGGATAATCAACATGATAATTTCACAGTGAATTCTCTTAACTTCTTTTTCTTTGCGTTCAGATTAAAATTGTTTTCCTTACGTCCCGCAGAGGACTTCTAAAGATCCCTTCCTGATCTCTTCTCCCCTGAATCTTAAATCAATAGCACAATGAGGAGTTTAACCCATTTCATTGTGTTTTGTGATTTGAGAGGATTTATCCATCATTATCTTCTTTTGTGTAGACAAGCAAGTCACCTGACCTTCTGGAGGATCCTCACCTATTCCTACACAGCAGGTCCTGTGGGGTGTTCTACATTTCCACAAGGGGGAGTGAGAGCCCATTTCTCCCCATTGGGATTTCAAAAAGAAACCCTCCAAATCTACTCAGCATGCATGTGAGGGATTCAAGAATCCTGGAGGAGCTCAATGTCTAGTTGGGAAAGCAGATATCTTTAAAAAATGCGGTGTAAGATAAACAATGGCACAAAGATTTAAGAAAGAAAAAAGACTTAATGGAACCCACAGGACAGCTCTATTTTCATTCAGATCCATTCTGGCTACCAGAGGTCATGGCTTTGGCTACTTCTCAGCAGCAGACCTTAGCTTTCTTGGCCCTGGTCCTTCTGAGGTGCCCTTTCTTTCCACATGCTTTCTGATTAATCCAAGCACCTTTCGCCTTCTTTGAGAAGGCCAAGTGGAAGGCGAAAGGTTCCTGTAGGTAGCCCTCTGCCTGCCCTTGTCATGTCATTGTCATCTGTTTTCTTCTACAGCACATACTACTTTCTGAAATTAACATCCCTCTTGCTCTACTTGTTTGTTGTCTGTCTTCCCTGCAAATTTTTAGATCCTTATAAACTGTATTTACTTCTCTATCCCCAGTGCCCCCAAAAGTGTTGAACGAATTTATGCATTAATTCAGATTGACAATATTTCAAAGTCTATAGCTTCCAACCTCAGCTGGAACAGGTGTTCAAGAAATCTTTTAGTCAACAAACACTTTAGACAACAAATCCCTTTCCTTGCATAATAAAAACTTCATCCCACACTGCTCCATTCATTTCAGCAAATAATCTAGTCCCCCACACCCAATAGCGATGCTCCTGTATGGGCTCAGTGGGTTTTCAGCAGCCATTTTAGGGCACTGTCTAGTCTGTAACTTCCTTGGTCTCTCTGTTGCATTAGGCACGCATTAAAACGCTTCTCCTGTGGCACACAAAACTCTTGATTTTCTTACCCCAGACCTGCTGAATCAAAATCTCCATAGGCAGAATCCAAGCTTGGGCACTTTTTAAAAAGAGATACAGGTAAATATGACTCACAAGCAGGTTTGTCAACCACCTCTATTATATTTCTTCTCTTCTCATTTACTAGTTCAGGGATGATTTTAAAATTAGATAGTGAGGGGGCTGGAGTGGTGGCTCAGAGGCTGTGTTGGTTGTCTGGCATGGGCAAGGATGCAGGTTCAAACCCCAGCACCACATACACATCCAAGTGTCAGAGCAATGTAAGGCACATGAAAAACTGAGTAAAATCGATTCTTTCTATCTCTCACTGTGCTTCACTCTTTAAAAAAAAACTTTAAAAAAATTAGATAGTGAGGGCGTAAAGATGATTGTCTGAGTGGGACTAGGTGGTGCAGGAGGGGAATAGATTGGCTGTCTTAAACACCCTTTGTATGGTAAACACATCTCTTTTATTTGTATCACATGTTTCCAGATCTCTATAGATAGGAAATTTTAATCTAGATGCCTTTAAACACAATTTGCAATAAAGCAATTATTATAACTATTATTCATGATTCACATAAGATTCAGAAAATATTAGTTGCCATATTGAAGAATGTTGTTAGTGCCATGGTGATTAGTATTTTGGGGGGTGAATAAGCTGTCTCTCTCCCTGCACTTGCCCACTATTGTGTCTTCAGATTTCTATCTATAGACTCTGACAATAACCAAATCTCACTTTAAGATCACAAACTTAGGGCTGGAGAGGTGACTCAGTGTAGAGGACTTGCCTGGAATGTGCAAGGTCCCAGGTTTGATTCCCAGCACCACATACATAAATAAATAAAGTAAAAACAAAAACCAGATGGAAAAAATTAACTTTTTTTCTCTTAAAAAAATCACATACCTGCTTTCTCCCTCAAATGCTAAGTCCTCATTCTTCTTTTATCTTTTTTTTTTTAAAGAGAGAAGGACAGTGAGAGAGAGAGGGACAATCAATTTTTATTGAGTTTTTCACATGGCTTTCATTGTTCTGACACTTAGTTGTATATGTGGTGCTAGGGTTTGAACCCGTGTACTTTGTGCATGCAGGGCAAGTGCTGTAACGGCGAGCCACCACTCCAGCCCCCTAAGTCCTCATTCTTAACTGATAGCTAATTTTTTCAAATGATATTTTACAGGAACCAGATACCTCAACCCCAATACCACTTTCTCCCCTAAATTGGCTTTCTTTCTGTGATATACTTTGAGTTAGAATAATGACTATTTACCTTAGTCAATCCTCCATTTCTCTCTCTTCTCAAATTCAACATTCCACATAACCACTAAATACTATGGGCAATACTTTCAAACACAATCCGTATCTCTTCTCCATCTTTCTACCATTTCTTTAATGGCCTTATTCAAGCCATTAAGTCTGTTTTTTGACGAGCCAGCCTGCCTCTGATATCACATGTCCTTCTCCTGTCAACCAACAAAATAGTGTCATGGTCATCCTTCCAAACTACATTCCTTCCACCATCTCTCCTTATTAAACAACAACAACAACAAAATAAAAAAACCCCAAAACTCTCAGTGGCTCCCCCTTTGATAGCCAGAAGCAAATCTCCTGAGTTCAGTATGCAGTGCACTTGCTTATCTAATCCCTGCTTGATTCCAGATCTCATGACCTTCTTTTCTTCCCAAAGCTTTTAGCAGCTTTGATCTTGGGAGAGTTCAAGAAAAGGTGAAAATCCTAACCTTTCAAATACATACAAGGCCTAGGCACAAGATTACCAGTCCAGAAATACAAATTGAAATTGCAAAATAATAATAATAATAATAATAAGTAAAATAAACAACCAGTTCATTTATATTTACTTATTTATTTTAATTCACGAAAGGTTCTTCTGCAGCATGTGTTCTGTCCAGCTCCTTGCAGCAATTCTGTCCACTCCCATTTCAAATCATTCCAGCAGCAAAGCTCAGAAACACTGCCATCTGGTGATCACAAGAGATGGTGGCCAGCAAAGTGATCCTCCATAAAATTATTATTTTTTTAAGAGCATTAACCTCTTCCTGGGTCTTAGTTTTGTTTATTTTTGTTTTTGCTCTTTTTTTTGTTTGTTTTGCTCTGGGGATTGAGCCTAGAGGTTCTCCACCATTGAGCTATATATATATCCCCAGACCTTTTGAGAAAAGAATCTTGCTAAGTTGCTGAGGATGGCCTCAAATCTGCAATCTTCCTCCCAGTTTTAAGAAATTGAGTTATAAAACTACCTTTAGTGTCATTATTTGTAGTGGCTCTCTTTTGTAGAGAACTATTGATTTCCTTCCACCAGATTATTGGAAGATATTGAAGGATATATTTATGTAAGCCATTATTAGGTTCCAATTGCTTATTGGCCCAGAGAACTTAAGTCTTTTATTTTAAAGAACTGATCTATACTCCCAATCACAGCTAACAGTTCTATTAAGCCAATTTCAGGCGACTGGGTGTGGACAGGGCATCAGGCAGCCCTCATGCAGGAAGGAACAACAAATCAGATGCTGGTAGATAAAACCCAATGGTGTTTCACAATTGCCTGATAAATGGAGCTGCCAGCAATCCCCAAGAGATGAGACCCCCCCTCCAAACTTCCCCTGCTCACCCCAGACTATAAAGTCACTGCCCAGCCGGGGCTGTGTGCCACTTGTGCCTGCGCTCACTCTGGCTGGCCAGTGAACCTGGCCCTAGAGCTGCCAATCCCAATAAAAAGGTTTTGCTCAGTCACTTTTAGGTATGACTCCTTTTTGAACACCCGCCTGAACTTACATTTGGTGCGGAACATCCACATTCTCATTTTTACATTTGGTGCCAAAACCCCTGAGGGTTTTTGGGCATCCCCCACTGGTGTTGAGGTCCAACCTCTTCCATAGATGACAAAAGAAGCTCCTGTACTGCTTTGTTTCCCTTCATCCAGGGAGACAGAAGTGGGGTAAGTTCCTTTGCATTTCCCTTGGCCTTCCAGTAGCACTCTCTGTTCCGGAGGTCTGTCCCTAAGTCGCGTTCCACAGACCTCCTCGGCTGTTCTGTTCGGGACCCCGACAGACTGTGAAGACGTCCTGGTCACTGGCTTGTCCCACCCGTTCCTTTCCGGGTCCCCGCAGCCTGAGGAGACAACCTGGCCTCGGCCCACCCACCCATTCTTCAGGCAAAAAACGACCAGAATTTGGGATGCCTCCTTCTGCTCCTGTTTGCCCCCAAGTAATACTGAAAGGCCATGGGAAATTCTAATTCCCCCCTTGACCCCAAGATTCCCTTGGGCATTCTATATCTTAATTTTACTAAATTAGGACTTTCTGGTCTTCTTCTCGACTGTGGCTTGGCCTCAGTACACTTTAGACAATGGCTCAAAATGACCTCCAGAAGGAACTTTTGACTTTCAAATCCTCACTGATTTGGGCAATTACTGTCACAGGACAGAGAAATGGTCAGAAATGCCTTATATTCAGGCCTTTTGGGATATGCGCTCTTGTCCTTCCCTTTGCTCCACCTGCTCTACGGTCCAAATCTTCCTTGCCAGGGATGGGCCAAAACCTCTCCCCCATTGCTTTCCTGCATCTTCTTCCTCCTTTTCAGATCCACTGGATCTGCTCTCAGCTCCACCCTCCCGTCCTCCCTCTCCTTACTTAGGCCAGACCTCCTTCTCCTCCTCTTCCTCCTCTCCCCCCACAGCTATAGTCCCTCCGCTCTTTTCTCCCACGGCTAAAGCTCCTCCTCATGACTCTTCCCCCTCTCCTCCTTCTCCTCTCCAAGGAGGTCCCTCCACTCACTATATTTCTCTCCTCTCCTGTCAGTGCCCACACTCAATCCTGCCAGGCCCTCCCATCACCCAACTCAGAACTCCTTTGTCCTCTCTGGGAAGTGGCTGGCACAGAGGGTATTGTGTGAGTCCATATTCCATTTTCTCTCCAGGACCTTTCCCAGATTGAAAAGCATCTGGGTTCTTTCTCTGCTGACTCTTCTACTTACATTAAGGAATGTTGATACCTGTTTCAGGCTTATGACCTCACCTGGCATGATGTTTATATCATTCTTTCTTCCACCCTTACCCTAAACGAATGAACTCACATAGAGTAGGAGGCACGAGACCATGCCAACCAAGTCTGCCTAACAGACATAACTCTACCCATGGGTGCAGTGGTGGTTCCACCAAACGAGCCCAATTGTAACTACCTGGAAGGCCAACAGGGCCGCTGTAATTGTGCTCGCATGGTTCAACATCTCATAGCAAGCATGCAGACAGTCTCCAATAAAGTGGTTTATTTTGATAAACTGAGGAAAATTATCCAGGATCCAGATGAGAATCCAGCCCTATTTCTTAACTGTCTTACAGAGGCCCTTACCAAATATATTAAACTGGACCCTGAATCTCCCTTTGGGGCTACAGGGGCTACAACCCATTTCATTTCTCAATCAGGCCCTGATATTAGAAAAAAAGCTCAAATGAGCTGAGGAGGGCCCTCATACCCGTATCTGAGATCTGATAAAAGTGGTCTTTAAAGTCTATAATGCCCAGGAAGAATTGGCTAAACTGGCCAGGCAGGCTTATTTACAGAAGAAGGTAACACTCCAAACCCACGCCTTGGTAACTGCCCTGTGGCCAGCAGCTCCAGCGAGAGCTTCAAAGAGGGACCAGCAATCCTCTCCACCAGGGGCTTGCTTTAAGTGCGGACGAGAAGGTCACTGTGCCCGTTAGTGCCCAAACCCACAGCCTCCCTCCAGGCCGAGTCCCACTTGCAAACAAGCAGGGCACTGGAAGAGTGACTGCCCTATGGCTGACCACATCCCAGTGCCTCCACATGGGGGTGTGACCAGCCAGGCAATCCCTTCCCTTGAGCTGTTGGGATTCACAGAAGACTGAGGGGACCCGGACTTGAAGACCTCTATCACCCTCACCCATCCCAGGGTAACACTCCAGGAAGCACGTAAGTCTATAACTTTTCTTGTGGACAAGGGCTACCTACTCTGTCTTGCCTGCCCACTCTGGGCCTTTGTTTCCTTCCCAGATTTCATTGTGGAAATTGATGGGAAACCCTCCTTCCCAAACAAAACAGCTAAGCTGGCCTGTACCTTGGAGGGACACCCTTTCACACACTCTTTCCTGGTCATTCCCTCCTGTCCAGTTCCCCTCCTAGGCAGAGATGTTCTCCAACTCCTAGGGGCCACCCTACGACTCCTTCCCAGGAATACTACTACTCACCTTCTCCGACCTCTCTTTCTTAACACTCTCTAGAACCCTCACACCACCTATTTTACCACTGCCCCCCAGATCTGGTCAACCCTCAAGTCTGGGACACCTCCAAGCCAGTCATAGCCTCTCACCACAAGCCAGTCCTTATCCAACTGAAACCCCACACTAAATTTCCTTCACATCCCAGTTCCCTATCTCTTATTCCCACAGGGCAGGGCTTAAAGCCATCATAGACTGCTTACTCAGGGACTCTTCATCCCTACTGATTCCCCCTGTAACAACCCCAAATTGCCAATGCACAAGCCCTCAGGGGCCTATTGCTTGATCCAGGATCTCTGCCTAATTAAACACGTAGTTATTCCCATCCATCCAGTGGTTCCTAACCTTTACACTCTTCTTTCCCATATCCCCCCCTTCTATCACTCACTTCACAGTTCTAGATCTCAAAGATGCATTATTTACAGTTCTTCTCCACCCTGACTCCTATTACCTCTTTGCCTTCGCATGGGAGGATCCTACATCCTTTAGGTCTCAACAGCTGACATGGACAGTTTTACCCCAAGGCTTCCGGGACAGCCCTCACCTCTTTTGGCAAGCCTTGGCTTAGGATCTGGCTACCTGTGACTTGGGAGATAGTACTCTCCTACAATATGTGGATGACCTTCTTTTATGTAGTTCATCCCTCAAAACCTCCCAAGCTCACACTGCCCAGCTCCTTAACTTCCTGGGATCTCTGAGCTATCGGATCTTCCTAGCCAAAGCCCAGCCTACTACCTCCTCAGTTACTTATTTAGGCATACTCCTCACTCCTATCTCTAAAATCCTCACAACAGACAGAATCCAAGCCCTTCGTGACCTACAACCACCAGAAACAGTGGATTGGTGCGTTACATCCTCTCCTTCCTAGGCTTAGCTGGCTTTTTCAGACATTGGGTCCCCAACTTTGCACTTCTTGGCAGACCTCTATATCAGGCAGCAAAGGAGACTCCTCATGGGCCCCTCACCTCCCCCAATATGGTAGCCAACTCCTGTTACAAGCTCAGAAATGCTCTCAAGTCTCCCACCCCCCAGCCCT
Organism: Aplodontia rufa; assembly: GCA_004027875.1. NCBI lineage: Eukaryota > Metazoa > Chordata > Mammalia > Rodentia > Aplodontiidae > Aplodontia > Aplodontia rufa. The sequence goes on from PVKS010003885.1 coordinate 44,729, forward strand.
AACCATCCTTTCCACCTCTTTCCACCTCTTCACAGATGAAATACAAGCTGTTGCCATTGGCCTCTTCGCTCAACCAACCAAACCTTCCTATAGACCAGTAGCATATCTCTCCAACCAACTCAATTCTACAGTCCATAGATGGCTACCAAGCCTCCGGGCACTGGCAGCAGCAGCTGAAGGAAGCCCTAAAACTCACCTTACTCCAATCAATCACCACATTCTCCACTCATCTCTCCAGGACCTCTTAAGCCATAAATCCCCACCCTCCTGAGCCCATCACTGATTCAAGAATTTCACCTCCTGTTCATAGAAAATCCCATCATCACTCTCTGCTTTTCTTCTTCTCTCAACCCTGCTATGCTTCTCCCCCTGTCCCCACATCCCTCAATCGTCAGCCATTCTTTTCCACAGTTACTGGAAGCTCTATGTTCACCCTGTGAGGACCTCTTTCACTCCCCACTCCCCTCGCTTGACCTAACCATTTTTGTAGATGGCAGTTCTGTGCTGGATCCTGATGGATGCCGTAGAGCTGCTTACACAGTAGTCACCACCGCCTCAGTTCTGGAAGCCAGCTGCCTTCCAGAAGGGACCACCTCCCAAAAAGCCAAACTCTTTGCTCTCATTAGGGCCCTCATTCTATCCAAAGGCAAACAGGTTAATATCTACACAGATTTCAAATATGCCTTCATGATTGCTCACTCACATTCATCTATTTGGAAGGAGTGTGGATTTATAACCACAAAGGAGTTACCAGTGGTCAACACCTCTGGTAACACCTAATTTCCAAACTCTTGGAGGCACTTCAGCTGCCATCCCAAGTTGCCATCATACACTGTCAAGGACATCAAAATTCCTCAGAACCTATGGCCATGTAATAGTAAACCAAACTCTATAGCATGAGGGCTTAAAACAAAGTCCTCAACAGCCCGCATCCTATTCCTATCCACTATACTCAAACCTAAATATTCTCCACAGGAGCAGAAAGACCTGATAATTCAGGGTGGCAATTTTGGGAATGATGACTAGATCTTCCTGGGGGACAAGATTGCCCTTCCCAAACAGAAAGCTTACAGCTTGCTGATGGACATTCACAACTCTCTTCATATTGGCCCCAAACCTGTTCTACAGTTTCTCCAACCCCTCTTTCATCTCCCAGGAACCTTCTCCAGCAGGTTCACTCTGCTTGCCCATCCTGCTCCACCATTTTCCCACAATGGGGCATCAAACTTAAGCTCCCAACACATCAGATCAGGGGCCATCAGCCAGGCAAAGACTGGCAGATTGACTACCCCCACATGCTAAGATACAAAAAGCTCCATTACTTTTTTGGTTGATACTTTTTCAGGCTGGATAGAAGCCTTCCCCACCTCCAAGGAGACTGCAGATATCATTGCCTCCATCCTCACTGAGCAGAGACCATTCCCAGATTCAGACTTCCTGCATCCATCCGGTCAGACAACGGTCCAGCCTTCACCTTTCAGGTTGTTCAACTAGTCTCCAGAGGCCTCAATATCACCTAGAGGCTCCACATCCCCTGTCGACCCCAATCCTCAGGTAAGGTTGAAAGGATTAACAGCATTCTTAAGGATCATCTTACTAAACTGACTATTGAACTCAAGCTCTCCTGGACCAATCTCCTTCCATTGGCCCTTACCCAAATTCAGGCAACCCCTAGGGCCCCCTCTATGGTCACCCTTTCCTAATCAACACTCCTCCCCTAGCATCCTATCTACCCTATCTCACACTCTCACACACTCTCACAAAACGCAGACCGCTGTTTTCCTGTGCCATCCACCACCTCATCTTCAACCAGAACACAACCTGAATCATCTGCTGTCTCTCTTCAATCAGGTGACACAGTTTTGCTTTGGGAACTACATCCTCAATCACTGCAACCTGGCTGGACTGGACCCCCATACAGTTATACTTACCACCCCAACAGTGGCCAAACTCTTGGGCCACTACCCTTGGTACCATGTCTCCTGCCTTAAAAAAGCACTCTTCCCAGATGCCCAGTCCTGGACTTCCACCATTCTGGGGCCCACCAAACTCAAGATCTCTCATCTACCCTCTACTCCTCCTGCTATCACAGGTTTGCCCAAAACCACATGAGCAAGGTCACTGGAGTAACATACAACCAAATGCACTTGCACCCTTACAGCCACCTCCCTACTGACAAACCAACACCTGAACTTTCTCCTTCCCCACAACACTCCATAAACAGCAGGAAGTAGCCAGACAGAAATCAATACCCTGTATCACCAAAAAGGTAAGGATGTTAGGTCGATTTCAGGCAGCTGGGTAGGGGCAGGGCATCAGGCATCTCTTGCCCTCAGGTAGCTGGATGGGGGCAGGGCATCAGGCAGCCTGTGTGCGCGAAAGAACAATCAATCAGACACTGGCAGATAAAACCCAATGGCGTCTCCCAACTGCCAGATGATTTATGGAGTCACCAGCCAATCCCTGAGGGACAAGACCCCCAAACTTCCCCTACCCACCCCAGACTATAAAGTCACTGCCCAGCTAGGGCCATGTGCGACTTCCCCAGCCCACCCTCACTCTGGCAGTCTGGTGAACCTCCTCTGAGAGCCAATTCCCAATAAAAAAGGTTTTGCTCAGCCACTTTTAGGTCTGACTCCCTTTTGAAACATCTGCTCCTAAACTTACATTTGGTACCAAACACTTGCATCCTGATTTTTATAAGTTCAATGAGGGCCACAATGGGTTGAAGCTATTTGCCAGTGTCAATCCAAAACAGGCACGACTCATGGAAAGGATGGTGAATGAGTACATGAACAGCAGATATAATGACTAATTTAAAACTGGAGGAAAATGTTTCCAGTGTTTCTGAAAGCAGCCACTGCATCTTAAAGTATCAAGTTCATCCTGAAATGTTGATGTACAGATGCTCCTCCACTTACAATGGGGTTACATTCCCCACAAACATGGAAATATGATAAATCTAAAATGCATTGATGGAGAGAAGAGGGGAGTTACCAAGGAAAGAAACTGTTCTATTGTGCAAATGTACAAATGTGTAACAACCAATCCCATCAGCATACATAATTATAATGCACTCATAAAAATAAAATAGAAAAAGAAAATGCATCGAGACACCTAACCTATTGAATATCATAGCTTAGCTTACACTTCCATAAACATGCTCAGAACATTTACATTAGCCAACAGGCAAAATCATTTAACACAAAGCCTATTTTATAATAAAGTACTAGATGTCTCGTGTATTGAATATGTGTATACAAAACAACTTTGGCAACACAGTTCACTACAGAGTTTGGATTGTTCCCTCTGGATCATGTAACCACTGAGACCTGCTTCCTCCTGACAGCAAAGGCAAAGATCAAAATTCAAAATTTGAAGCACAGTTTCTAACTGCATATTGCTTTGTTGCCATCATAAAACTGAAAATTTTTAAGTTGAACCCTCACAAATTATGGATCATCTGTATTCTGGAATCTTGAGTACCCAAGAACCAGGAATAGTTGCAAACATGTTACAATCATGCATCACTTAACAACAAGGACATATTCTGAGAAAGGTACCACGAGGGTATTTTTGTCATTATGTGGACATAATAGAATGCACTTATAGAAACTTGACAGCTACAGTGTCACTGGGCTATATAAGTACAAGGGAATGCTGTTGCATATGTGGCCCAGCTTTGATTAAAGCATGTAATGTGGCAAATGACTATACTTTAAAAGTGGGTTTTAAAAAAGAGCCACTGGAGACTTTCGTACACAGGTATAGAAAAAACTGCTTTGAAAAGTCATCGGTCATTCTAAAGCTCATTTGTACCATATGACATCACAGAACATATGCTCTATAAATAATTTCTTTTTTACAGTCAATAACTAATTACAGTTCAAGCTGTATAAATAAATCAATATCAAAAAGTAAGTCTAAGTGGCTTCATCACAGAAACAATTGGTGGGCTGATCAAAGGGTAGACTTCAGGATTGCCATTTGGGTTAATGGCTGTTCTTACACTTTTTTTCTTTACATGTCAAGACAAAGGGATCTGCATAGGCCACAGGGAGGACTATGACCAGCCAAGTGGAAAATGCCATAATAAAACCAAATTCTTTCCTTCTCAGTCTCCATGTCCCACCCATATCAGTGCCACTTAGCTAAGTCACCTGTGCCACTTTTGACTTTCTTGTATATCTCAACACAATTATGGCTGGCCTAGGACTCTGGAATGGTCTATTCTTAATAAAACATCCCCAAATGGGGTGCAAACTTTGAGATTTTCATTAGTACTGAGCTCAGACAAACAAATATTTATTGTCTGGTAGAGTTGAAAGCCAAAAAAGCAACCAAACAGGAGGAAACAAACAAGAGAGTGACCAGGCAAAGAGTGGAAGATAGCTTAGCTCCAGGAGCCAGTGATGCTCCATCCAGATGGTGGATTTGGGGGCCAAGAGGACCTGCAAGAAAGATCTCCTAAAGCCTTCAGGCCTGGAGTGTCCAGTTCCAAGTCATTCAGTCTAAATTCTGCAACGTTCTGAGATGCTGATTTTCCACATTCAGTCATTTGCCACCCAACAAAATTTCCAGCACAGCTTTCACAAATCCAGGATAAAGTGGCAAGCCCTCAGCCCCTGTGGGTGGTAGACCCAGAAAGCAATATAATATAACTAACCACTTTTTTTTAATACACAAGAGAATTTTTCTAATATTAACCTCGCATGAACATTGAAATTCATATAACCATGGATACTGAAAATAAATAAATAACTTCTCCACAGCCTTTTGATTTGAATAGGACTGAGGCTTGCAGGACCCAGAAATACTTTGAACTCAAATAATGAAAACTATTTGCCCTTCTTTGCTTCTCTAATTCCCATGCTTCTCTTTTGTGCTGATAACCAGCCAACTCTCACCTTGATCAGATGCAAACAGATACTTTTCTATCTGATATGTTGACAGTGGTTAATTAATTAACATCAATCAGACCAAAAGGTTTTCATTTCCTGCCTACTGATGGGATATTATTATATGGAAGAACATCTTTATATGGGCATGTAGGAGATATCATTGGGAATTTGTAAAATAGCTATGACAGGTCCAACTACCTGACTTTAGCAGTGTGTGACAGTGAGTGAATGATAGGGCTCCTTTTTTAACATCGCTTCAACTGGGATGCACACATGTTTCCGGCTTACCTGCAAAAAATCTAGAATTTTTTTTTTCTTAGTAAAAGGTGTAGAGCGTGCACGACATTCCAGCCAAGCACAAAGCTCACACCAAGGAATGTTCATTGTCATACCCAAGCTCTACCCTGTTGTCTCCCAAAACCTGCAGGAAAGGCACTTCATTCTTATACACAGGATTCTTTTTGCACATTCCTTCTCGAGTTTACAAATGTCTCACATTCAGGCACTTTGCAAAGACCATCTGGGTAGGAAGACATTTTGTCTTATTGTTCAAATTTTTTTGTAAAACTGTGATATGTAAATCAACAATTTATCTTACTAAGTACTGTCAAAAGATGGGATAAATCTTCTAGAAAATTATAGCTGGCCCCATTTCTAATGAAAACAATACCCTTTATGATTTTGAGTACATTTTTATATGCATTTTAATGGATTCCTCACATTGTTTTTTTAAGTAGAATGTGCTGAACTTACCCTCCATGAACTTGTGATGTCCTTGAGCACATCACTGAGTCCTTACTTCCTCAACGGCCCGAAGGCCTGTTTAAGTATATGAAGTTGCTCTGTGCTAAACAAAGTGTGCCAGACTGAATTTTCTAAGCTGATTTATTTTCTTACGTGATTTATTGTTTCTTGGAGTCACTTTTCTGTGTTGATTCCTAGCAGCCCTGCCTCTTAATATATTCTAAATCGAGACTCTCCTGGCTGATTCTTCATACACACTAGTATTGAGACAGTTTAGGAGAAATAGTAAAATGGCCAGGTAGTCAGGATGATGGGCCCCATTCAACCACACTTAGAAGCTGCCCACAGAGAGTCATTAACAGGCATGCTCAGTGCCTTCAAATGCGATTAACCATGAGGCTCGCCTGTGGGAGCAACTCCTTTGTCCCAGAGGCAGGACAGCTAAGAAGTGGGAGTGGACATAGTGGGAACTAGATTTGCTACATATTTTAAACAGTTATTAACCAATAGTTTTGGTGCTTAGTTTCAACGCCTGTTTTACATAGAGTTTATCCAATGGTGTTGGTGCTTTTCCCAATGCCTGCTTTACATGAATCTTAATCAAGGCTCATACCCCAAAACCAATATAAACCCCTGGCCTAACACTAAGATGGTATCCTGCTTCCAGGTACCTCTCTGCCTTGCGGAGACTCTGATTTCCTTCCTTAAATAAATTCTACTCCTTTTACTCTTCCCTTCCGTGGTTGTCTATGGATTTGATTCTTCAAATTCAGGAGGCAAGAACCCAGATTTGCGCCGAATTCCCACGGTAAATTTCTGCCACACCAAGAGCTGCAACACACAGCTCCATGGTAGTGGGGAGAAACCCAGCTCTTAGTTGGGGAGTTGTTAACATTATTTCCGCTGCAGAAACCAGCGGCCAGCCCAAATTCCCAGTTTTAACTGGGAATAGTTGCAAACACTAAAAATGGGCCATTTCGCTGCAGAAATCTGCAATCTGCCCAAACTCCATTCACCAGCAGGAGCAGAGAATCTGGCCACATCTCAAAAACCCCACATCAGTATATGCCTGCCAAGTTATTTATGAATCTCTGCATTTATGACTGATTATTCTTGATTAGTTTATGATTTTGCCCCTAATTAAGTAGAAAGGTCTACCTTCAAGATTAGAGAACAAAACTTCAATATGTACATTCTGGTGGTTTAAAGGCTAACCTACTTACCTGTGGACCCAAGAAGGCATCTTAATGAGCAGGAGTCAACATCTGTACTTAACAAAATTAAAATGAGCACCAGGGCATACACTTTGAAAGTGACATCTATAAATAACAAGGATCTAAGATATTACATTTATGATTTTATATCTGCAATCACAGATGAGATGATTGGCAACTTCTCAGGAGCCAGTAACCAGTGTAAATGTATGAATGAGTTAAGACGTGTTAGGAGACAGACAGATGTGAATGGTGGAAGCATGAAGGTAAGAGAGGAATTCTATAAAATGGGCCCACTGTGCTGACCCCTGTGCTTTCTCTTCCAAAAACACAGTTTTCTTGCAGGGAATACAGGGGAGCCTGCATGGCCTAAGTAAGCAGAATGTATCACATTCTTCAGCAAGGTACCTATTGTCTTCAGAAGAAATGCAGGTCAGGAATAATGTCCTTAAGAGAAACCCAAATTACCCTGAAGGGGGAGACTTCTGAGATAGGATCCTGAAACTCAGGAAGATAAGGATGATTCCTCCTAATCAGAAAATCTCTAAGAATGTATGGTTAAGAATCCAATTAGAATTGGCCAAGGTGGCCCAGAGTTGCTATGGCAGTGAGGAGTTGAAAGTCTGATGCCATCTTGCTGTCAGGAGAAAGTCAATAGGTGAACCTGAGTGGGACTCTCTGGAAACTTCTATGGGATCCTCAATAAAACGAGAGTGCAGCAGAGGCTCATGGTCCCTCACCTCTATGAGAGGACCCGCTGTCTCCCTTAAGTGTCCCATTTCCTTTTTCCTACCCCTTCAATAAACTCCTTCCTGGTGCTCTGAGCCACATGTCTGAAATCTTTCTGACTTGATTGCAAGAATCAGGGTTTGAAGCTGGTCTTTGCACTGTCTCAGTTTCCCTAGAAGGCCCCAGCTCTGTAAGATAAGGAATATATGAAACTAGCAGTGCATGCCCCTCCAAATGAAATAGATTTCTTTAGAAATTTCACCAGCTGAGGCAAAACCATTGGCAATTCAAATATTACCACCAAACCATTATAATTTCATTTTGGGGGCTTTTTGCAACAATTTCCCACCCCCATATTAGAGTAATGTAACTTCTGAAAATCACTCGGGTGGCTTTTTCTTTTTAAATGTTCTGGTACAGTTTTGTCATGGGAGTTACCTTTCTTTGAAAGTATGAAAAAGTTAATAGTTAATGCCACGTGGTGAAAATGCTTTGATGAATTGTTTTTTTTAAGTTCTTCTGAAGTTTGGAGGATGTTCAAGACATCCTAGGAGGAAGGAGTGTATGGTGGTTCTAATCAAGGCCCTGGAGTCTGATTGCAGAGTTCACATCAATACTGATCACCTTTCCATCCCACACCCTACACACACTCAACTTCCTCATCAGTAAAGTCAGGTGGGAAGAATGCTACTTCACAGAATCCGTCTGAGCACTACATGAAACAGCAAAGAAAAGTCTTAGAATAGTGCCTGGCAAAACCAAAACGCTTGGGGCTGGAGCAGTGGCTCAGCAGTTACAGAGCTTGCCTTGCATGCGCGAGTACGCGGGTTCAAACTCTAGCACCACGTACACAATGAAGAGTCTGAGCAACGAAAGTCCATGAAAAACTAAATAAAAAATTGATTCTGTCTATCTCTCTCTCTCACTGTCCCTCTCTCTTTAAAACAAACAAACAACCCCAAAAAGCTCAACATCATTGTATTTCACCTGGTAACTGATGTATTTCCTTTATCCCAGGTGATTTCTAGTAGTTTCTAGTTGCCTCTGGGCTCTCCACCTAATGGATCAATGGTATTCTTTATTTCCAAAACAATGAGAGAGTAATGACATTAAATTTTTCATGAATCTGTAACAGAAATAACAAAATAGAAAGCAAGACATTCATTTGCAGGAGCCTGGCTCTGATAAAAGAGACAAGGATTTGTGTTTTGTTTCCAAAGGCCCATTGAGAGGAGCACTGGGGGCACTGGGTTTCTGCTGTAAATCAGGAGAAGAATGCTTGAGTGTAAACATGGTTTCGCTCTACACAGATGACAGCGGGCAAAACTCCACCCTAAGCTGGAAGAAGAAAGTTGGAAAAGATGGGGGAAACAAAGGCATTTAGATATCTCCAAAGCCTCCTCTGTTCCCCACACTGCCCTATACCACATCACCAACATCTTAATCCCAGAAGGAAACATTATTGAAATCTCAAACATATTTGAGTAACTCAAAACACAGGAGGCTTGTGCCCAATTCTATGGAGGTCTAGCAGAGGACAACTTCATATGGGACCCTAAGATGACATGAGCCATGCAGAGGAAAAAAGCAAGGATTCAGAGCTCAGACCCAGGAAGGTAAGGTGCAGATGTGTTAGGGGTGTGCATGCAGGAGGAAACACTCTGCTTAAATCAGTTTAAATCCTGACCTGTTTTTCAAAACAAAAATGATTGTTTTTTTAACTTGGAGATTTTTTTTTTTTGTCTCCCACTAATGGCTGAAATAGTGGCTTGAAATCTAAGTTGATATGCACAAAGGAAGTTACCAAACTGAGCATTGTGAACATTTAAAATCTTTCCCCTTTTATTATGATTTATTAATTGATTTCCAGGAAGGGGTCTTTTGCTTCCTTCCTTTCACTGTGCTCTAGATTTTGGGCTGCTAAGTTATTGAGGAAAAAAGATCATGGCTGCAACTTATAATCTCTCAACCAGTTCTACGCATCTGGTTTTCTCTGCTGTGATCTGCACTCTGCATATTGCAGCCATGTGAAAAGAGGAGTGTTTTAAGTCTCCACTAGAGCTATGGATCAACTCTGGCTTGGACTCTAATTTAAAATCAATTCCCCATGGGCAGAAATATGGGTGCTAGATCACTTCCGGAACAGATCAGTAAATATCTTTCTGTTGGCGTTGCTATCCAGTCACATCATGCCTGATGTCTATGGGGAATATAAGATCACAGGGTCCTACATTTGGCCATTTTTTAATAATCCACACTTCTGTATAGTCAAAGTTTCAGAAATTACTTCTGGAGATTTATGTGTGAAAGTCATTTTCTTCTTTCAGTACCAGGGATTGAACCCAGAGGTGCCCAATCCTCAGCCCTTCCCGTTTTCAACTTTGACACAGGGTCTCACCAAGTTGATTAGGGCCTCTGAGTTGCTGAGTCTGGCTCTGAGAAAACATTTTTGATTGTATGGAAGAGGAAATATCAACCTAGAACTGCTTTTGGGTGGCATAAGATAACTTGGTAAACGTGAACCGACCTATGAAAGCTCTGGAATTAAAATAAAAACTGTAGTTTGTTTCTTTGATCACCAACATATAGATTCAGCCAAGTAATCCATTTCAGCAATCGCGGGAGCTCCTCTATTCAATAAGATAAACAAAGCTGCCACAGATGTTCATCCATTATGGACAGGCTCGTATTGGTCCTGCTGAGCCCCCACAGCCACTGGGAGTCAAGGCTGGAGTGGAGTTGGTTTTGTGTTGATGGTTGCTGGACATTTCACTACTAGCGCTGATGTCCAATACCCTAGTTCTCTCAACTGGCAGTCCAGGTAGATTCAAAAGGCAGGATTGGACTGGGATGTACCTCAGTGGTAGAACACTTGTCAGCATGCATAAGGCCTTGTATTCTACCTCCAGCACCACAAAGAACAAGAAAGAAAGAAGAGGAAGAGAATCAACAGAATGCACAATCTCTGCCATCTTTTCCTGCTCCAAGGCCAATTTATTTCTTGTTGGATGGGACACCCAAACATACGAGGAAGGCAGTATGTAAAAAAGATGAAGAAATCCAAGAGAAAAATCCCAACCTATCTTTTGAAATCCTTGTTCATTCACAAGCATGAATGTCAGCATTCCCGTGTGCTGGCTAAGTAAAGGGAACCAAAAATAAGAACCCCAAGGGCTGGAGTGATGGTCAGCACTTGCAGTGCCTGCCTGGCATGCGCCAGTATGCGAGTTTGGACCTAGGCACCACATACACAATGAAGTGTTCAAGCAACGAAAGCCACAAGAAAAACTAAATAAAATTGGGGCTGGAGCAGTGGCTTAGTGGTTACAGTGCTTGCCTGGCATGTGCAAGTATGCGGGTTTGATCCCCAGCAGCAGGTACACCATGAAGTGTCAGAGCAACAAAACTTAAAAAAAAATTTTTTTTTCTTTTTCTCATTGTTCCTCTCTCTTTAAAAAAGATTGAAAAGATTGTTTTTAAAAAACTAAATAAAATTGATTCTCTTTCTCCCTCTCTCCAAAACAAATAAGGACCCTAAAGAATCCCCTCTCAGAGAATTAGACTATCATATTGAGTTATCTTATGGAATTTTGTTTCTGACCTGCTATTCTGACTGCTGCTAAAAACGTTTAGATTTAAATCTGCAGAAAGCATCAGTTACACAATTGTGCAAAAGTACTTTTCCTCTCATGTTCTTCTCCTCTGCACTCCTTAGTTGCATTCATACCATAACTTAGCAGTTTTCAAAATTATTTTTCCAATTGAAGAGAACTACAGGGGGAAAATATCTTAGGTGGAAATATGGGGGAAAAAAATCTAAAGATGGAGGTCAAATTCTGAGGAGCAACGTCAAGACTCCCCAAGCAGCTGGAGAGCCTTGATTTGGATGGAGTAACCTGTTAAGGAAGGGGTTTCTCGATTTTGCTGGCACTCTCCAGAGCAGTGGTGTGAAGCAGCAGGAAACTTTTTACAGTGAGAGAAATGTTCTATATCAGACCTGCACAATATGGTGGTCACTGGCCATAGGTGGCTGTGGAGCATATGAAAAGTGGCTTACAGGACTGAGGAAATTTAAATTTAATTTTAATTAAATTAAAACAATCATGTGATTTCTGATATACTAAGAAACACATACTTTGATCTTCTTTCCTAGTTTTCTGGTTTCTAGCTCCTAAAGCCCGTGGAATAGCTGAAGTGAAGTCTTTTTGCATGCTAATGACTGGTGGCTAGGGACTCCTGGATAACCTCCAGATGGAAGATAGTTGCCAGGGAATCCAACCCTGTGATTAGGGTGTTGGAACTTGCATCTCTACATCCTGCCCCACCTGAGAAAGGGAAAGAGGGGCTGAAGGTTGAGTTGATCTCAATGACTTAATCAATTATTCCTACAGAATGACGTCTCCATAAAAACCCAACTGAATGAGCTTCCTGGTTGGTAAATGCATAGAGCTATGGGAGAGAGGGTGGCCTCCCATGGAGGTTATGGAAGGTTTTTTTTTTTTTTTTTGGTACCAGGGATTGAACCCAGAGGTGCTCAACCACTGAGTCACATCCCCAACCCGTTTTATTGTTTTATTTTGAAACAGGGTCTCACTAAGCTCTTCAGGCCTTGCTAAATTGCTGAGGCTAGCTTTTGAACTTGGATCCTCCACCTCAGCCCCCCAAGCCTCTGGGATTATAGGCATGTGCTCAGTTTCATGGAAGCTCTGTGTGCCTTCTCCCCATATCTTTTTCACTTATCACATCACCTGGCTGTTCCTCATCTGTATCCTTTTGCAGTGAACTGGTAATCTGGTAAGTAAACTGCTTTCCTGAGTTTTGCGGGCTGCTCTAGCAAATGATCAAACTGGAGAGGGAGTCTTGAGGTCTTCCCTCTGCAACCTCTTTGTAACCAAGTCACAGAAGTAGTGCATAACCAGGGACCTACTATTTGTGATTGGTAGGATGGTCTTGTTGGACTGAGCTTATAACCCTGTGGTACCACGCAGATAATGGCAGGATTGAGTTAAATTGTAGGACACCAGGTTGGTGTCTGCAGGGAATTACTTGGTATGGAGAACACACACACACACTTTAACTGATTTTTGTGTTGTTGTTTTTCCCTCAAACCATCTGAGGCTATTGGTTACCATTTTGGATAGTCATTTTGATCTGGAGAACTTTCAGGTCTTGCTTATTAAAATGGTTTGTTTGTTTGTTTTGGTTTTTAAGAAAGGGCACAGTTTCAAGGGGTAAAGATGAAGTTCCAGCACCAGCACAGACAGAAGACAGGATACCACATTTGACCTTTCTGGTGCCAGTGTTCAGAGCCACTGAGGATTCCAAAGGCAAACACAGGAGAATAGAAATGGGGTAAAATACCCTTCATGATTCTCTTCCAGGCTCATGAGAATTCTGCTCTGTTCACTATGTGACTGTAGTTTCTCCCTTCCTCCAGACATTTTTCTCATTTGGAGAAGTGTTGGTTGCTAGGAGACTGAACAGCCTTTTCAAATAGACTATTTTAGAGAGAAACAATTCACATGATTTTGTTCCTCAGTAAAGTGAAAATTTGTAAAATGTTTGCAATGCAGAGTGTAAAAGTCAAGCTTTGACATTCCTTCGTGTATTTGTTTTAGCAATCATGGAACCTTTCATTAGCTTTTCCCACTGCTTTGCACTGCAAGAAAGAAAACAAAACTGACTGCTCTGTGGTCTTTCTTAAGAAAGAATAACATTCCCAGGCTTGTTCCCAGGGATGGCAAGGTGGTATCTATTCTGCTTCTCTCACATGGGAGCTGTGAGTGAGAATCAAAAATAACATTATTAATGGAACCAGAAATGATCAAGTACCGTTCACCAAAGAAATATATTAGTGTTGCACCCAATAGCTTGTTGTTTTATCCAACTACTTCTTACCACACTTTTCATAAGTTTATAAAATCATCCGGTCTGAATACATCGTTTAATAAATGAAGAAACCACAACTTGGAGAAAGAATATTCTCTCAGGTTTCCTACTTCCAAACAAACATTCCATTATCCTATTGTAATTTCTCAGGGAATGTGAACAAAACTCATTTAAATGTCAGTAGACTCTTCCAATTACTCTTCCAAATCAACAACATTTGACAACCCAGAAAAGGGAGTTGAATGAATGAAATGAGATTTGTTAGGTGATTCATTAATGCGGTGTCTGGCACATAATAGGTGCTCACAGAAGAGGAACTGATGATGATGATGAGGAGGAGGATGATGATAACCTAGCTAATAGTATTTTTTCCAAATTTCCTAGTCCCTGCTTTAAAGATCTAGTTTTAATAGCTTTTTTTAAATCGACAACTACATAATTCCATATTGTTTATAAAATGTGACAACGTGAATTCATGGTCTGAAGCTGAACACTTCCTTTCCTGATGCATCTGAGTAGTAGAAAAATCATCAAAAGGGGACTAGGAACATTTATTTTACAAGGAATGATTTTATAAAATAGGAATTATGTGGTTGAAAGACCCTATTACCCTATTTGATAATTACATAATTTTTCCAGATATCTCCAGGTTTGGCAAAGCCCAATCCCTTTGAAAGTGTCAGCACAAGACAGCACCCTGAGGGCCCTGGTACAAAACAAGTGCTTAGATGCCGGCATGCTCCTGAGGGTGACAACTAGCTTTCCAGCATACACCACAAATGCAGATAGCCAGGAACTTACAGCCCCAATATCTCCAAGATGAGGTTCTCACTAAAGCCACACCTGGGAACCACCAGGTGGCTGGATTTAATCAGTTACTCTGTATGCAGTAGTTGAAAGATCACAGTGACCCCCATAAATAGGGACAGTTAATAACAGTTTTAAAACAAAATTAATATAAAAACACCTATGCACAGGACCCTTCCCAGGCTTCCTATCTCTAGATGAGGCAGGTCTATGCAATTTGTAAAACTTTTCAGGTTAATCCAACATTTAACATTCAGCCAGAGTGAATAATTAGGGCTTTCAAGCCATTCTGATATCAGGTTTCTTTGATTTAAACAGAACACTTCTAGGGCAATAGTTCCACTCTTTAAGAACTATGACATTGCCAGGCATGGTGGCACATGCCTATAATCCCTGCAGCTTGGGAGGCTGAGGCAGGAGGATTGCAAGTTCAAAGCCAGCCTCAGGAATTTAGCAAGGCCTAAGCATCTCAGTAAGGCCCTGTCTCAAAATTTAAAAAAAAAAAAAAGGGCTGGCACTGTGACTCAGTGGTTAATCAGTGTTTAATAGCTGCTGGGTTCAATCTCTGGTACAAGAAAAAAAAAAGAAGAAACGGACCAGGATATTCCTACTCCAGAGGCGGAGGAAAAAGGATCACAATTTTGCAACTTAGAGAGAACTTGTCTCAAAATAAAATAAAAGGGTTGGACTGTCTTTATTTTTCCATTTCTTTCTACATTTTGATTCCATTTGTGAGCCAAATTAAAAGCTTGGGGGTGGGGACAACAGTCCAGACTTACATGGAAACACTGAAAGGAAACAGGTTCAAAAAGAATCCATGCCACCACTTTGAAAGCACTTGAAAGTCTCCACAAGTCCGGTTCAGAATCTCTCATTCTTCTCTAATTACCGTTGCTGTTCCTAAAGCACCAGTGTTCAAAGAAACACATTGTTTTGTTTTTAATGTAGTTTAGTGCTCTTCTCTTTTAATTAAGGCTATTGCAACACCATTATGCTAGTTTCATTGCTTTTAGTATTCAATTCTCCAGTTCAGTGGCTGGATGCCTACAACTGCAGACTGAGAAATTTCAGATCTGATGGAAAAACTGTTTAGAGGTCATCAAGATTGAGAGTCAGAATGGCAAAAATGAAGAAAATAAATAATAATAGATGCTGGAGGGGCTGTGGAGAGATAGGCACACTAACACACTGTTGGTGGAGCTGCAGTCTGGTACAGCCCCTCTGGAAAGCAGTGTGGAGAATCCTCAAAAAACTAGGGATGAGCCCACCATATGATCCTGCTGTTCCTCTCCTGGGTATTTTTCCAAGGGATTTAGAATCAGCACATTACAGCAACACAGCAATATCTATGTTTATAGCAGCTCAATTTACAATTGCTAAATTATGGAAACAACCCAGATGTCCCTCACTGAATGAATGGATCCAAAAACTATGGTACATATATACCATGGAATTTCATACAGCAATTAGAAACAATGATACTGCAGCCTTTGAAGGTAAATGGATGGCTATGGAAGAAATTATGCTGAGTGAAATCAGCATAACCCACAGACCCAAGGGTCGAATGTCTTCACTCATCTGTGGAGGCTGGAACTAGACCCTGGCCATTAAGTAAGGTGATCTATTATCATGCGTTAAATCCGGATAAGGTGTAATGTTATACAACCGAATACATTTTTAGAGATGTTGTGGGAAGGGGAGGGGAGGGATAAGGGTGGGTAATTGGGGGGGCCCTCAGGGATAAATTTAATCTTCAGAATCTATATACATTTTATTAAAAACTTGTATGATTGTCCAACAAATAAATTTCTCAATAAAAAAATGTGAACTCCAAAAAAAAAGATTGAGAGTCAAACCATTAGGAATAAGTTCTGTACTGTGAGTTTCCACTGGGCATGTCAAGGTCTCTGGAATCTCTTGAGGATGCCCTATGTAGGCCATTTTTAATGAAATGCTCTTGAATTTGTTTAGCATTGTTGAATATAAAATACATACTACAAGGCACTGATCTCTGTTCTCATCTAAAGGGATCCATGCAATTCTTACACTCTCGCTTTTCTTACATTCTTGCACATTCTCACTCAGCAATCACTTTTGCCCATCTCTGCTTCCACTTTCCTCCACTCCTCACACTGGAAGTCACCAAAGCTCCTCATGTTTGTTCCAAGAGGAGGGTTCTGAGATAGATATGCACTGATTTTTTCCATTCCTGTCTCTATTTCTCCCTTTTGTTACCTCATGTAACCCGGGAAGCCACGGCTTAACACTGGCTTATATAAGAACCCAGTTCACCACAGGCTGAGAACGCTTTCCAAGGTAGTATTATCTCATTTATTCACATAGAGCACTTGGCTTCCTGTCACCTTGGCAGTCTTCAGTTCACAACTTACAGAACACTAGTACATTGAATAGCTACCGTGTGCTAATTTTACAAGCTATATTTGCAATAAATTGGTTATTTAGAACCAAAGCAGCATTTTCAAAAAAAAAACACTGCCTTTCTTGGAAAGCTTTCTTAGCCTGTGATGTTTTTAAGCCATCCTGGCTAAGATTATCTGGAGGATCAACGCTGATGGGGTTTGACAAGGAAAGAAGTCAAGGAGGAGGTGCTGGCACTTCCTGCCTCTGTCACCCTGTCCCGGACTCCTTTTTTGCCATCACCAACAGCATACCCAAAACATAATAACCTGACAATAATAATAACTAGTAATAACTAATAATAACCTCTAAAATCAATGATAAAGGAAAACAAAGTAGGTATCAGTGAACTAAGGGTTAAACATTTAAGAAATGATAATCCTTCAAGTTAACAAGTTAAAGATGGGTGAAAAAATAAAACTAAAGAGAAATGATATAAACAGCAAAAAGACAGCTCAAAAAATAAAATCTTAAACAATACAGATTATACTTTAATAAAACTCCCAGAAAGAATATTTAGTAAGGTGAAATCCACAAATCTTTTCTGAATACTTAATATTTTGTGTTTTATAAATTCTAATTCTCCTTAATGGGTATTGTTCCAGCAGAAAGTATTATCATAAAATATTGGCTTCTAAGTTCTTAACATATTTATTTGTTCACCAGCATTAAGGAAACATTATTAGTTGCCTGTTAGATCCTGCAAATTCTCTCTGTATAACTAGATTACCACAGTATTGATTAAAATAATCATATGCTTGTGTACACGCATGCTCATATATACATGTCCACATTATCTGTCTAGTCAGACGATGAATGATTCACGCACTTTAAGCAATGCATGAATTATAAATCCCCACAGACCAATGCACATAACAATTTCAGTTTTTTTTTACAAGATAACGAAAAGACTAAGAAGGGGTCTTGCTCACACACATATGAATCTTCTATGCAGACATTATTCCCTGGATATCCTGAGTTGCATTGTTAATGCTACTTAATTTTAATATCCTGCTCAATTTTGAATCCTACTTGCAGGATGTATGCTTAGTTCATGCCATTTACAGCTTGAATTGTCCATACACCTGGAAAAATTTTCTAGTTTCATTTGCATCTCAATTTTTTTTAAACAATTCCTCTATTTGGAAACAACTAATATCTGAAAGCACAATCCAATAAATTTTCCTCCTTTCATAGCATCAAGGAAAATCAAGATTAGTAAGAACAAATATGCTTTCTAAGCCTCAGCTTTCCTTAGGATCAAGAAGGATTTATGCCATATTGTTTTATGTGAGAAATAAAAACAAAAACACCACAAATGTATATTTTTGCACTGCTTTTATTACTTACACAATTTTTAAATATTTATCTGTATATCTATCTACTCGTTCATTTATTTATGTCAAGTAGAATTCACTGCCTATAAAGGTGCTAACCCAGGCAGAATAACATCAAAATATATTCTTAATTGTCAATAAATGAAGTCTCAAGAGTGAAGATATGTAAGAAGATCCTATCCTTGGAACAAAGTAGGAAAAAAAATGGTTCTAAGAAACTAAAATTGAAGTGTCTCTTTCTTGGATTTAGTGCAAAATCTTTCTGAGAAATTGATAAATTTCACTATGGAGTGGTTGCTAGGATACCCCTCAAAATCTATTAAAGTAAGCTCTTTTCTTTAAAGGTTTGGGTAAGGTTTCCATTATTTCAAAATAGCTTCAAAAATCATGATGTGTGTTCTATTAAGTTTCATCTAAGTGAACAAAACAGGTGAATGAATGACCCTTGAGGAAAAAAATTATTATCAGAGTCCTAAAAACTAGTTAGGCTCTCTTGTGATGACATTTTAAAAATAGGCTTTTCAAAAAGGTTCAGATTCTCATTCCTAAAAGAAAAAAAAAATCAAAGGCCAAATGGGAGGGTGTTCACGTCTACGGGTGGATCTATCCCTTGCCACTTATCAACCTAAAAGTCCTTTTTTATATGAAATTAAAAGCAGCACAGCTGCTTCAAGTACTTCACTGTTTGAAATCCTGCCAATTAATTAAAAAGAATTTTGTAAGTACTTCTACAGGAATGTTCTTTGACATTGATATTAATATTTCTTTGATATTCATATTTCTGGTAATTCATTAAACATAACTGTTCTCTTTCTCTCTTTTATATACTAGGGATAACAATTCTGAAATCAAAAATAACCAAGTACCACCAGAAATGAAAACTCTGATGTCACTGTTACCCAAAGTGAGCTACAGATTATATGCAATCCATTTACTCAGAGTTTTTTGTTGTTTTTATTTTTAAACAGTAACAGAAAAATCAATCCTAGGAGTCACACAGAATCTTAGGGGACCAAAAATAGCCAAAACAATATTGAAAAAGAACAAATTCAGAGATCTCACACTTTGTAAAAATTTATCACAAAGCCATAGTACTCAAAACAGTATGGTACTGGCATAAATACAGACAGAGCAATGGAACAGAATGGAAAGATATAAACCCTCCACATGTGTCCAGATTATTTCTACAAGGTTGCTAAATTGGAAAATAACAACCTTTTTAACAGTGGTGTTGGAAAAACTAGATATCCTCATGTGAAAGAATGGAGTTGGATCCTTATACTGTCTATAAAAATTAACTAAAAAGTGGATCAAAGACTTAAAGAGCTAAAATTATAAAACTCTTGGAATAAACGTAGGAGAAAATCTTCAAGACATCGGATTTGGAAATGTATTCTGGGATGTAACACTAAAAGAACAGGAAAGGGCTGGAGCAATGGCTCAGTGGTTACGGCGCCTGCCTGGCATGTGCGAGGACTCAGGTTTGAACCCCAACACCACGTACACAACAAAGTGTCAGAGCAACAGAGGCCACATAAAAAACTAAATAAAATTGATTCTCTCTTTCTCTCTTTCTCACTGTCCCTCTTTCTTTAAAAAAAGAAAAGAAAAGAAAAATAAATGGGACTACACCAGAATTAATCACTGTGTATCAAAAGACACAACCAATGGAGTGAAAAGAGTAAATGATGAAGTATAACAGAATATTTGCAAATCATATAACTGGAGTGGGTTTATTATCCAGTATATATAAAGAACTACTACAACTGAACAACAAAAGACAAAAACAAACAATCTTATTAAGAAATGGGCAAATGACTTGAATAGAGATTTCTCCAAAGAAGACATACAAATAGGCAATAAGCACATGAGAAGACGCTCAACATCACTAATCATTAGGGAAATGCAAATTAAAATAATGAGCAGATACCATCTCACTTTCATCCGGTGGTTACTATTAAACAAGAAAAGAAAAAGTGCTGACAAGGATGTAGAGAAATTGGACCCATGTGCACTACTACTGATGGGAATGCAAAATGGTTCAGCCATTGTGGAAAATGGGATGGTAGCTTTTCAAAAACTATAATTACCAGGCCTAGAGCAGTGGCTCAGTGGCTGAGGTACTTGTCTGGAATGCACAAGGATGAGGGTTCAAACCCCAGCACCATATGTACAGCTAGGTGTCAGAGCAACACAAGCCGCATGAAAACTAAATGGGGATGATTCTTTCTCTCTCTCTCTCACTGTACCTCTTTTTCTTTAAGGAAAATATTATAATTACCATATAATCCTGAAAATCAAGTTCTATATACAGTATACAATATATGTACCAAAAAATGATAGCAAGATCTCAAAAAAGATATCTGTACATCCATGTTCATAGCAGCATTGTGAGTTAAAAGGTAGAAGCACCCTAGTGTACATTCACCAATGGGCGGACAAAGGTCAATGTGGTATATACATGCAATGGAATATTATACAGTATTAAAAAGACAAGGAAACTCTGACATGCTACAACATCTTGAGCACCTTATGCTAAGTAAAATAAACCAGTAACAAAATGATAAATACTCTATGATTCCATCTATATTAAGTACCTAGAGTAGTTAAATCAAATCAACAGATAGAAAGAAGGGTAGTTGCCAGGGACTGGGAGGAAAGAAATAAGGAGTTGTTGTTTAATGGGTTGAGAGTTTCAGTTTTGTAGAATGAAGGGTTCTAAAGATTGATTGCAATATGATGTGAATATGCTTAATACTAATGAAGTGTACACTGAATAATAGCTAAAATGGTAAAATTTTGTGTTATGTATAGTTTGTAACATTTTTTAAAAATTTTAAACTGACATTATTTGTAAAGAATAGGATATTAGAAGTAGGAGACCTTGACCATTAAAAACAAAAATAAAGCACTGCCATAACTATCCCATGAAAAAAATTTTAGCATGTTATGAATGACAGTAGGATACTGATCCTTTGTGCTAAAACAACTCTAATGTGATGTAAAGGCTCCAAAGACCATAACTGGTACTATATGTCACCATTAGAAATTTATTTCAGTCTAAAAATAAGCAAATCTCCCCAACATTCTTACTTTGAAAACACAAATCATTCATATTAGATTTAACTATTCTCTAAAAACAAAACCAACTGGCACATTTAAGATTTGTTACTTGAGGGGCTGGACCAGTGGCTCAGCAGATGGAGTGTTTTGCTGGTTTGCACAAAGACCCAGATTCAAACCCCAACACCATATACACAACTGAGTGTCAAGGAAACGAAAACCAGATGAAAAAATAAAATTAATTCTTTCTCTCTTTCCTTCTTTCTTTAAAAAAAAATCTTGTTACTTGAAAAAGAGCTTAGGAGCAGAGGAAGAGGATGAGAAGCAGGACTGAAAGGAACAGGAGTGAGTTTAGAGGTGGGTTTATTTGCAGAGCCCTCAGAAAACTAAGGACATTGAAAATAAATAAATGATTACAGGTAGGACATAAAGTTGACCTTTAAGGAAAGGAAGTGTCATTAGAGTGTTAGAAACATTTTTTAAAATTTTATTTCTGCTTTTCTCTGTAAAAAGAATATTTCTGAAATTTTTGCTTATGATAATATAAAATTGGGCTGAGAATTTTTAAAAAAAAAACCTGGAATTACCCTTGATTTGAATATTTTCACCCATACAGGGTTTTCTACCCTTAATAAAATACTATGGATATTTTATTTCAGGAAATATCAAATGTTACATTTTGGTCAGCAGGATGAAACCAGAAGATTGTTCTGGTTGATTGAATTTAACTCCTTATTTAAGGCAAAGTAATTAAGTGAAGAGAATTTAGATCTCTACCCACTATCCGGGTCATTGAATGAGGGGAAGCAAAGTGGGGATGTTGCACAGATGGGCAGAAGCTGGTGGACAGAGTGTGCTGACACAGACCAGGCTGCTGCAGAAGGCATTCCACCTTCTGTACTAGGAGATCCCCAGAGTCCACTTTCTGTTCCTTTGGCTTTACCCAGCTCTAGAAAAATAAGGAAATAAGTAGCACATGCACCATCTAGCAATACTTCCTAGTCACATGAAGACCATGCTTGTATGTCAATGTCTTCCATCCTATGGCTCAGACATGGAGACAGGGGTCAGGAATGGTGGCTGGTAGCATTTTTTTTCTTTATTTACCAAGAATCTTGTGTTAGTAAGCTTTCTGTTACTGTTACAAATTCCTGAAATAAACCAACTTCTAAGAGGAAAGGTTTATTCAGGTTCACAGTTTAGTCGATTTTAGTCTGTGATCATTTGGCCATGTTGCTTTGGGCCTGTAATGACATATTTCATGGTGGGAGTACATGGCAAGAAAGCTCATTCATTCATTCATGGCAGCCAGAACCAGAAAAGAGAGGAGAAAAAGGGAGGGTAGAGTTCCAGTACCCCCTTCAAGAGCATACCCCCAATGACCTAGCTTCCTTCCCTTAAACCCCACCTCTTAAAGGTTCCCTCTCTCCATAGCATCACAAGCTGCCAA
This sequence comes from Aplodontia rufa, assembly GCA_004027875.1. Classification (NCBI taxonomy): domain Eukaryota; kingdom Metazoa; phylum Chordata; class Mammalia; order Rodentia; family Aplodontiidae; genus Aplodontia; species Aplodontia rufa. The sequence continues at coordinate 67,281 of PVKS010003885.1, forward strand.
CAAAGCCTTCAATACATATGCTTCTGGGGGGTGTTTAAGATCCCAGCCATAGTACTTATAAATGAAACACTTTCTTTTCTATAAGTCAGTGGAGAATTAAAATCAGCTATTTGATAAACTATAAAGTTACACTAGAATGAATTATTTATTGCCCTCTTGATCTAAGTCACACTTAAACGGTGCTTACCAGAAAGTGCTTAAAGCAATGTCTTATATTTTTCATCCCGGAAACAAGTTAAATGATAGGATAACACCGAAGAATTAGCTGTCCTTTGGACATACTTATCAACAATGTCCTTTGATTATAAAGAATTGATTTAAGTGTATGAAATGAACGATTTTAAAGCAATCCAAATGTGAAAAGGCAGCATTCTGATTATTCATACATTGGTAAGTTCTAATGATTCTACAACTAAACAACAGTATATACTCCCAAGTTTAAGTGCACAATCCAATAGAAAGTTACAATTGTGGTCAAGTCTTAGGATAATGTTTTACACTGATAAGTTTCCTAACCTATGTATCTCACTGTTTGGTTACTATACCCAATAAAACAAATTTTATCAATTAGAATGGACTGATACTTAAAAAATTCCATCTATAGTTGCACAATTTAATAAATTAAAGATTAACAAGATCAGTAATATTACCAAGCAATAAAATTTAAAATTAAATCCATGGTAAATTTGACAATCAAGTATAACTTGTTTTTCCCCATACCATAATTCCTATACACCAGAATAATTAACATGTCACATTGCAGCCAACACCTGCTGTTCATAAAAGATTTTTCAACATTCAAGAGCAGTTTAGATAAATTTAAATATATATATGCACACATATATACACATACATTTATAGTATAATATGCAATGTATAGTATGCAATGTATAATACTATATATACATATATTACATTATGCAGAGGTTTCCCAACTGAAATAGCTAAAGGAAATAAAAGCAGGGGCTAGAGTGGTGGCTCAGCAGTTAGAGTGCTTGCCTGACATGCACAAGGATGCAGGTTTGAACCCTCGCACCATGTACACAACGAAATGTTGGAGCAACAAAAGCCACATAAAAAACTAAATAAAACTGATTCTCTCTCACTGTCCTCTCTTCTCTTTGAAAAAAAAAAAAAAGGACAAAGAAAAGCAGAGAAATTCTTGCACCTGCACAAGAAAGAGGGAAGAAATACATATCTACAAATGTTGAATGAAACAATGAATGAATCATGGGAAAACCTAATATCTTAACAAAATAAGAGCATGTGACCTGCCATATCTAGGACCCAGAAGTAGGATAAGAGAGTTGCATTCATGTATTGGGAGTATATTCCTGTGGCTATATCTATCAGTATTCTGAGCCCTTGTTAATAAAGTTGAATGTCAAATTTGTCAAATACCAGTGGAGGTCAAGAAGTGGGTGGCATTCTGACCCCAGTAAAAGTCAATTCTGGTGCACTCATCCCTCTCTTCAGGGGTTCTGCATTCCCAGATCTGAGAAATCACAGATTGAAAATATTTGGGAAAATAGTTGCAACTGCAATAAACATCTACAAGTTTTTGTTCTTTACAGTACAGTATAGCAACTATCTATATAGCCTTTACATTGTATTCATTATTATAAATAATCTATAAATAAATTACAGTATATTAGAGAATATGTGTAGGTTATACATATGCAAATATAAATGCCACTTTATAGAAAGGAATTGAGCATCCATGATTTCAGTATCTGTGGAGGTCCTGAAACAATCCCCCACAGATAATTAGTCATAGACTCACTCAGAAATGTGGTTTATTTTTTGTCACCAATACTCCCTATCATATTAGTACTTGAATATTTTTACTCCGTCTTACTTCCCACCAGCTATAATGGTTTTCCCACCACCATCTTAGGGACATTCATCACATTTTGCTTGTGTAACATTCTCTTTTGACGACTCACCAACGTAAAGGAAAGACTAATACATCTCCACCTTTATATCCTGAGAAAGAAATGAAAATTCGTACATGTAATTCCTTTGGAGAACAATGCATTTGCTTCTAATGCAACCTAAGATATTGGAGGCAGTATGATTTGAAATAGCTTCCAAGAAGATAGCAGACAGGCAGGATTGTATCATCAAATAGATGGTTTTCATTCATCAGAACAATCTATTAATTGTTGATGATGTTATACTTACTTTCTGGCAAGATCTACTGTATTCATGAATTTTCTTTTTAAGATCTATTACAATAAGCATTCTCAATACATGACAATACTTCTTAGAAGTTGATAGATATTTTTCTTTTTGTATTTTTTAAAAACCAAAAGAAATGAAAGTTAGTCAAGTTTATTTAACAGACACCAAATTCTAAGTTATAGTTTCTGGGGAAACTAAAATTATGCTGGGGCAGAGGAAAGAGTACTGGGGGGAGGAGAGAGGGAGGGAAAACGTGGGTTATCAATACTATACGCTTGACTCCCATGAGAAGCCAAAAACTATTCAGGCAGGCATATAAATCTAGAAATTTCAAAAATTAATATCCATGTATATGGTCATTTATGTCTGTAGCATGAAGGAGATAAGATATTGGGGAGTGGGCAGGGGAGATCCTGACAAGGATTGGGTTTAAGTTACCTTGTCATTACTTATGCATGTATGAATTTATAGCAACGAATCCCTTCAATATGTAAGACTGTTGAAATAATTAAAAAAGAAACTACACTGATTATGATTTGCTTGAGTAAATGTGGTTTTCTTTTGTATTATCAGTCATTTTACCACAGTGTTGGAAGACATCCTGACAGCAGATAACATCCTAAACATTAATCCTTGTATTTTCCTGTCTTTACTATCAGCCAGAGGCAACCAGACTGCCTGGAGGAGAATTAAAATTGGTAGAAAAGAAATTCAAAGAGAAAGAAACTACGTATAATGATATTTTTGATGTCCAAACCAGAGTTTTAGAAATCAAGAGAAGGCCAGAGAGGAATAGAGCAGAAAGTTTATAACCTTTTTTATCCAGAATATTTACACATTTTATACACATTTTATATTATTTTGTTAAAATCGTGTAAGGTTGTTCAAAAAATAATAATAAAAAAAAAATTGAAAAAAAAAAAAAAAGACTCAGCCAAGAGTCAGCTTCCTGTATTTATGCTGCATTTTTCTCTTTTTGGCTTCTATTCTCAAGGTCACCTTTTGTTACAATACGATGACTGATTTCCCAACTATTACATTTGCTTTCTTGTTATAGAAAGAGTAAAAATTTCTACTTTCCAGATGAATGAACAACTTTCAAATAACCTTCCAGAAAGTTCCACACATTTTTTATTAAGCCTCATTGAGTAGGACATTCCCTCATGGCCACACACACCTGTAAAAGAGCCTAAGGCGTGCAACATTGTGTATGGACATATCACCACCGTTCCCCTAAAAAAATAAGGATTCTCTTACTTAGGAAGAGGAGAATGGTTATTGGGTATCAACTTCAATCTCTACTATGTGCCTTTCCTCTTGGGAAAGAAAAGAAGGAGAGGGAGAAAGAATGAAAGGAAGAAGAAAGGAAGGACGGAAAGGAGGGAAAAGAAAGAGAAGCTAGGGTTTTGAAAAGGATTTGGTATAGCACAGGTATCTACCTGGTAGGTTGGATAGGGAAGAAAATTTGGCTTTGATTCATGATAAATATACAAATCAATAAGTAATTAAATTTCCATTAAATAGCAATTAAGAAAGTAAAGGGGCTGGAGAGGTGGCTCAGCAGTAGAGCACTTACCTGGCATACATGAGGACTTGGGTTTGATCCCCAGCACCACATACACAATTAAGTGGAGGAAAACCAAAAATCAGATGAAAAAATAAAAGATAATACTCTCTCCCTTAAAAAGAAGTCAAATATTTCAAGTGTCATATCTACATATATATATATTATAATTGTACATAATACATGTAGGTATGCCTATATGCACATATACATATATGTATGTGTGTGTGTGTGTGTGTGTGTGTGTGTGTGTGTGTATCTTACATTCATTTGTAAGGTAAGCCTACAAATAGCAGAGAAGTCCCCCTCCAAGCCTATATAGGTGGTCTACTCCATTGGTACCCAATGTGGCACTCACTTGAAAACTGGATAATATTTTGGAGACCTTGATTTGGCTTAAACTAAAAAGAGTTGTTTTACCAAGGGCCTTGAAGAGATCATTGTCCTACAGTCTAGAACTAATTCACTGGCTAGAAGGGAGAGGTTAAAACCTGCAACATTTTTAAGGCAGTTCTAAAAGACTTAAGCAGCCAGCACACTCAGAACAATGGAATGTATTCAGGGAAATAACAATCTAATACTTACAGTGTTTACTATTTGCCAGGCCCTGTTAGGACCAGTTCACTCTTTAATAAGCACAACAACCTCCACGGGGGTAGAACTAGGGAGAAAAGTGAGAAACAGAAATGCAAAGAAACCTGCATTAATCCGAGGTGGGTAAATGAGAGGCAGGGCTGAGTCAAACCAGGATGAGTGACTGGGCTCTGCTCAGAACCTTCTGTTCCCCTCTACTAGTGCAAAGAAAAGAGAATAGGACTCTGTAACATCATCAGGACAGTGCTGATGACAGACAAACTGAAGCAAATGTCTGAAAATGTTAAGAATTCATGAGCATTTGACTTCAAAAACGGTGTCAGAGACATCAACGTTGCTGTTCTCAGTGGTGAAGGGAGGTCATTTCTATTCCAGTTTCATGAAGTTCTAGTTGCTACATTTTGCCAGCAATGATAGCTATGAAGACAAGTTGTCCTCTTAGCCTTTTATAACTGGAGTTAATGATGAAGCCACAAGAGGAATATGCTATTTGCAAGGGCTCTCTCCACTCTCAAGACAGGGTCGAGTTACAGGAAACAGTTTGGTACCTCAACAAGTGAGATTTCTCACCACTGACCTTCCAACTCACCTCACTTATTTGAATTTCTGAATTCAAGACAGAAAATAAGGATGTAATGCATACTAATACTCATTCTAGACTTCAGAGTTGAATTCTTCAGAAATACAGACACTAGAAAAAGAATGACTTTGGAGATAAAAATCTCAAACAATTTTGTATCATTTTTGAAGCTTGAAATCTTAAGTTACATTAAAAAAGGCAGCAAAGGATGTAGTTGATGTGTTTGTGTGTGTGTGTGTGTGTGTACCAGGGATTGAACCCAGGGGTGCTTAACCACTGAGCAACATCCTCAGCCCTCTTTTATTTTTTGTTTTCGGATAGTGTTGTAGTGTTGGGGTAGGTCTAAAATGGCTATAGATAGAGGCCCCTCACTGGGGCTTCCAGCGGGCCATGCTTTTAGTGGGAACTGGCTATGTTGGGGTTAGTATGTAGTCAGGGTCAGAAAATCTCTGATTCAGCGTACAAACTAAAGGTTACAAACATTAACTTGTGAGCAAATGCCCACTGAAGGCACCTGTTGGCAGCGTGCCTTGTTTGTTTGTACTGTATGTAAAAAGGGCCTCCGGTAATGACTCTGGAGGATGCAAAATGGAACTGGTTGGGGGCTAAAGCTGGAGCTCTGGGGGCTGGCTAAAGGCTATTGCCACCCCAAATAAACATGTCTACTATCGCCAACAGTGTCTTGCATCTTCTACCGGTTGGGATCCCGAATCTGTTTCCTGAGCTTCCATGTGACAGACAGGTCCTTGCAAAGTTGCTGAGGCTCGCTTTGAACTTGCGATCCTCCTGCCTCAGCCTCCCAAGCCTCTGGATTTGCAGATGTGTGCCACCACACCCATCTAAAGAAGAATATTATCCAAAGCTGAACTCTTCAAACTATCTTCCAAACTGATGAATTTGCTGCTGTTAATTATATTTTAAAAACTCAGAAAAGTATGTATTAATCTCATTAAAATTGCTTCCAATCTCCCAATATTTAATAATTGTTCAATAATTTTATTGTAAAAGTAAAAAAATTCCAAACTAGATTACTATACAATGATTCTCCCAGTTTCCCAATGATTACACAATTGCATTTTTTTACTTTAATTATCTAATGAAATATATTAAGTTTCTGTTATGTATAGATGCTGTTATAGGTGCTGGAAAGCCATCAATGAAACAGGTAACCCTGCTATTTTGCAGCTTACATTCATTCACTCATTTTAAAGAGACAGGGAGAGAATAAGAGAAAGAAAAAGAGAATCAATTTTATTTATTCATCTGTTTTTATTTCTTCAGCACTTGGTTGTGCTGGAGTTTGAACCCAGGTACTTGTGCATGCCAGGCAAGTGCTCCAAACACTGAGCAACCATTCCAGCTCTGCAGCTTACATTTAATTGGAGGAAAGAGACAACTAACACAGTTGTTTCTTTTTGAAACAGATTTGTATTATAAATACATTTACATCATAAATACATTTACAAAAGTATCTTGCATACTCTACTTGATCAAACTTCATGGGATGGTCCAGAGTATTTTTTACCTTCTTTCTCCAGCTTTACTGAAGTATTGACAAATAAAATGTAATATGTAAATACTTAAAGTGTACCATGTAATGTTTTGGTATTGTATACACTGTGAAACGATCAAGCTAATTAACATACCCATCACATTACAAAGCTACCATTTGTGTGTGTTTGTGTGTGTGTGTGTCTGAGAATATTTAAGATCTACTGTCTTAGCAAATTCCAAGCATACGGTATAATATTACCAATTATTGTCACCAGGTTGTACATTTATTTCTTCCTATAACTGAAAGTTTGGACCCTTTGACCAACATTTTTCATTTCCCTACCCAAAGTCTTTTTCAAGGACCTGAACACAGCATGTGTACGGGTAGCCCCTAAATGGAGATTCATTCATACTCAGCAACAAATTGTACACAGTAGTTTAAATGTATCAAAGAAAAAATCTGTTCATCACTTGACATTTCTGCAAGTGGACTAGAAAAAATAAACGAAATACAAAGTTGAGAGAGAAGGAGAGAGCTTGACATTCTGTTAGATGATAGGCATGCATATAATTTAGGAAGTGTTATTAAAGATCCAAAGATTTCTGTGTGAAAACAGAAACTTAAAAGTGATTTCTCACTCTCGAAAGCCCATCTTCATCAGCAACAACCATAATGGAACAGGCTGGCAAAGAATGTTCGCTGGTGGATATACTAGGAAACCAGCTTCACCAGGAGAAATTCTGAGGCAGGTAATAAGATTGCTAGCAATTCAGCAAAGAAATGACATACGTAGTGGAAGCCCGCATAAAAATGGAAACGTACTGGGAGCTTCCACAATGACTAGATATTCCTTTGCTAAAACAGCTTCCAGGTCATTGACTAGGCAAGTGTGCAGACTCCTCTTCTGTCCTCCACACTTCTCATGTACTTATTTTCACCACTAGTTTACATTTTCCCACCTTTAAATTCAGAAGGGAATTTAAAGAAGAATTTTGCTTTGGGAAGAAGCATTTTTCCTTTTTCACCATCTTACTGACATCTCAAAGTGTATTTTCTATCAAATTTCATGTAAATATTAAAGGGCTGCAAGGATGTTTAGTCCTGATAAATAAACAATGATACCCAAATTTGAATCTTATTTTTTGCAATAGCTCAGGAGGATTTCAGCTAATTTCATGGTGCTAGATACTGGCTACTGGCAGTAACTAGTAGAGCAAGGGACAAAAACATAATTCTCTGAGCTTTTTCTATTTGCCCACTCCTGGACAACTTACAGCCCTAGGGTGCACAGGGGAGACCCTTTTGGATGGGGTGTATAAGAACACAGGAAAATATTACCATTCATAGCAGAACTTGCTCTAAACACCAAACAAAGGTAATGGATAGCATTCTAAGATACTAAAAAGACAAGGAATCCCTCCTTATTCATGTCACTTCCTACATTAACCAATGACCTAAGCTGAAAATGACAACATAGAAGGAAAGGAGGACTGGGCAACCTATAGCTCCTGTCTGTTCATTTCTTCCTCATTCATGGGTAAGTGCTATGTGCAAGTGGAATGTAGGTGTAGGAAGAAATGAAATAAAAACAATTGAGTTAGTTTTGTGCTGCATTACCACTCTTCTAGAAAGCACAAAAATACTTTGGCACATATGAGCTATGAAATAAAAATCATAATTTTGGTAATTTTGCATATGAGTTCAATGCTCATTTGCATTTAAATGTACATTGCACACTATAAAGATGAATTTTAGAATGCATGCTTATAAATTTTTATTTTTTTACTTTTACTTAGAATATTAAGTAGCAAACAAACAAAAAAACCATCACCAGAGCAAAGAAAGAAAAAAGCTCTATATTTTACTACTATTTTTAAAAGCACTTTCCTCCTGATTTATAAACAGCAGGGCCTGTGTTTTCATTTTACACTTAGCTCTGCAAATTATGTAGCTGTCTCTAGTTTTAAGTATTATGAGTTAATACATAAATTCACTTGGAACAATGCCAGGCATATAGCAAGTGTTTGATGATTGTTTTTACTATTATTATCATTTCTAAAAGGCATAGATATTCTAATTTCTTTTTGAATGGCAAAATTCATCCATATGCTGTTTATGAAGACATTAACCACAGTAAATGTTGAAACACGATTTAAGTATGAGTATTTCTGAATTTCATGATTAATTTAAAATAGTATAATATCCTTATGTAACTTCCAGTTCTTACCCATTTTTTAGAAATTGTATATTTAATTTACCATTTTGCCTCTCGATTTCTAATTTTTGTCAGGCAGCTATCCCTCTCTATGTCATTCATAATGTAGAATGAGAATGGCTCGAATGTCTAACAACTGGAACTCTAATTTGCTTGACAAATTAAGAGTCCTAAAATGATATATGAGCTTGCCTCTAAACATGCTAGCTACCCTTAAGCTTTATGATGTTTTTTTTTTCTAAATGTAGGAAAGTATCTTCACCCAAATGTCCTTTAATTAATGGGTGGAAAAGTGTATATCCAAACAAGGGAATGGTATTCAGCAATAAAAAGGAATGTAGTAACGATAGAGACTACAATCTGTATGAATGTTGATGCTATTCCATTAAGGGAAAGAAGTTAGGGACAAAAGACCACATCCCACATTCTTGTATGTGAAATGTATAAGATAGGCAGAAAGTGGCTTAGTAGTTGCCTACAGCTTGGAGAATTGGGGAGAAAAGAAATGGACTGCTAAAAACATTGAATTTCTCTTGAGGGTGGTAAAATAATTCCTACAACTATTTATGATTAGGACTGTACAACTTTTTTTTTTGTTCGTTCAACATAGTCATGCATATAGGAGGGAATCATTGCCACACAATCATGATCACATGCATAATGACAGAGCAAGCCAAGGCTGATGCCAGTTCATGATTTCCCCCCTTTGGTTTTCCCCAATCCCATGTTTCCCCTATGTTAGTTTACCCCCATGTTAGTTGGGCTTCTCATGGAAGTCGAAGATTCCCACAGTGTTGATAACCTCCCTACTCCCTCCCTCCAGCTGCCTTGATATCCCTCTTATTCCCACCCCACCCCCTGAATATACTAAAAACTACTTCAGAGGAGTGGGTTATATAAATACTATTTCAATAATGCTATTTCTAAAATTATTCACCATCAAAATGTCCATATTATTTTAACTAAGCCTACAGATCATTTATGGTCAGTGAAAAAAACATTATCAATCAAAAATATTATCAAACAAGTATGATAGTCTTAAAATGAATTTTAAAAAACCTTTAAAATCCCCAAGGAAGCCCTCCTAATTTCCTAAGCTGCTTTAAAATGTCCTCAGGCATTTAAATTTGTCCACCAGATTCTCCTATTAACAGACATTAAGAATGCTTCACATAATTTCCTCTTTTGGGGAAAGGAAGGATTTTTACACTGCTACAACTTAACTCATTTACAGACTATATAGAGTGGGAATATCTGGATTTGAAGGAATTAAGATATAAAAGCAATATAAACAATTAGACACTGGTCTAATTTGGTTGTAGACTGTATATGCAAATTGTAGAGGGGTGAACTACATATGTTGACTCTAATTATACAGCTAACTCTTACAGAAACACTCCTTTATGTACTCAAAAAATTAAATGGGTGTTGATATTTGTAATAATGAAAGAAAAAGTATTTCTTCAACAAAAACAATGATGCAATGCATAGAGAGAAGGAAAAGATGGCTAAATGTACTAAGAAAACAAAGCAAATTTACATACGTATGGTGCAGTGCCTGTTATAGAAATCATACATAAATTAATACAAAAACAAATTCTCAATGCTTATTGCCACACAGAGACAAATGAATAGAAAAACAGTTATGACAAACTGCAATGTCTAATTATTCCTAATCATTTACAAAAAAACTTTGGCAACTTACCTCAATAGCTTTTGAGTGTAGCATTAACATAATTTGACAAACAGAACACTTTTGGAATTATGATATATTTCTTATTTAGGAGAGAAAAACCTACTTTAAAAAAAAAGATGGGCTGGAAAGGTTGCTCAGTGGTTATGGCACTTGCCTGGTATACACAAGAACCTGGGTTCAAATCCCAGCATCACATACAAGACTGAGTGTCAGTGGAGTAAAAGCCAAATGAAAAAATAAATAAAACTGATACTCTCTCTCTTTCTCTCTTAAAAAAAAAAAAAAGAAAAGAAAAACTAGGAAAAGAGTTTGGCAGAATTGGGTTTGGCTGGAGTAAGAAGAGAGCCATGATTTATAGTTAGAAACATTAGATACCCATAAAAGAATATCTTTGAGTATAGGTTTATCAGTAGGGGCCATGGGGCCTACTGGTTGATACTCACTGCTCTGTGCTCTGTGTGGTGCCTCCCACACTTAACAATTTTTTTATACTTAGCTTCAATGTTGGCCAATCTCAGAATCTGTAACACATTCCTCATCTCTGGCTTTAATCTCACTGCCCCATTACCTGGCAATGTCTTTCCCTTTCCCTGTCTTTCATAATGCAAGTCTCATTTAGCATTTCAGGAATTCCATTAAGCTCCTTAGAGGCCCTTTCAAAAACAAGCAGCCCTTCTGCACTCCTCTCTGGCATACGAGGTGGGTGCCTAATGTGACACTGTTTTATGACAACTCACATGCCAGTAATCCTTTAGTATTAGTTCTGGGTTTGCCCACCCCAAAAGAAGCACTCAAAATATTTAAGGCAACCAAAAGCAGGCATAGAAGGAAGTCAGGCAAGGCTCATCTTAAGCTAAAATTGTACACATTGAAATAAACCTGGACTGGTTTTGTTACCCCACCCACCAGCTTTTTCCACCCTTTTATGCTCTGCCAGGTAATGTTGGTGGCAGAAGTCAATTAAAGACAGATTATTTCCTAGGCATTTTCCCTCCACTGGCTTCTAGAAAGATTCTGCTAATCAGAGGTACCATTAGGAAATCAGAAGGCAGGGAGATGGGAGAAACCAGTATTCTTTCTATGCACATCTCTCTCCTTCCTTCTGAGACATGTCCCTGGAGGCTGTATCCATTCCAAGTACAGTTGCCAGAGTAAGCAAATAAAAATAGAGGACACCCAATCAAATTTGAACTTAAGATTAAGTAATGAAGACTTTTTACTATATGTACGTCCTATTCAAATAATTGGAATACACTTATATACTAAAACATGGTTTATTGTTTATCTGAAATAATCAAATTTAACTGGGTGTTTGGTATTTAATCTAGAACTCTTAACTACAAGATCCAAGTATTTTATTTTAATTATCTTTGTCTACGCCACCTTCTAGCTGGGTGCACAGCTCCTTTCTAAGTTTTTGGAGATTCTGCTGCATAAAGTGAATTGCTTTTTGGGGTTTCCTTATTGTCAGCTTAGGATTCAGCTTTCTCTAGTAAGTTAAATTGGTTATCCTTTTTATTTCTATATGCTTTCTCATTTCCAAAATTTGGTTCCTGTTTCTTTCTGTGATCTTGTCCTTGTGGTTTTATACTTAGTACAAACAACTCTATAGTCATTATAGAGTTATTATTACAAGATCATAATATGAGTGTATTATGAGGTTTTCAGGAAGAAGTTATACACCTTTAAGGAAGCATTTTTTGGACATGTTCCTGAAATTTTTTTGACTATTTTCCCACAATAACACATTCACATTTACTGTTTTTCCTCTTAATAGCACTTTGAATTCCCTGTGCCATGGTATTCACACACTGTAATTTACTACTAAACTAATTTTTCTTGAATGAATGATGAGTTGTTGATGGGCTTTAATAGTTGTGGATAAAGACTGTTGCTTTTCTCCCTAAATGTGCTTGGGTATGGAAGGGTGACATGAATGAAGGAATGCCAAGCAGATATGAGGAGGTGCTTGATAGCTTCTCTTTTGATTGTTGGCAAACAAAAGTAAAAGTTACTAGTTCTTGAAGTAGAAAGTGAAAGACCTACCCTGGTCTATGTTCTACACCCCCAATATATCCTTCTAGACTTAGAGCAATTTGTAGTTTTATTAAGATCATACTGTATATTCTGTTCTACAGATTTCACCCAATATTCTGTGGCTATCTTTACACATCAATATATATGTGTAGTGTATTCAATAGACATTATTATTATTTGTATTGAAAAAATATGTATTAACCAATCCTTGAGTCATAATCAGGTGCTTTGTGTAGCAAAGGCTGCATATCTAAAAAAGTGCTCTAGGGGCTGTAGTAGTGGCTCAGTGGTAGAGTGGTGGCTCAGTGGTTTGCCCGGCATGCATGAGGACCCAGGTTCAAACTCCACACCACATATACAACATAAGTGTTGGAAAAATAAAAACCAAATGAAATAATAAATAAAATTGATTATCTCTTCCTCTTTCTCACTCACTCTCTTTCTAAAAAAATAAAGTGCTCTACAACTTAGTGAGGAGCTCGATTCCATTCATAATGGGACCAATGTCTAATATTCCATTTGCTCTTCAGTGTATTCTCTGTCATAGTATTTATGTGAACAAATTTTAGACTTAGACAAGGGATTTAATTACTTTGCTCTTAAGACAAGTACACAACTTTATAGAACACTGGTGTAGAGTTTTTCTTTTTCCTCCTGTCAGAACACATACTAAATTTCCCATGCATATCTAACTCTGTTGCTGGAATATCCTGTTCTCTAGATCTGAATTTTCATTCCTACATTACTAAATAATTCTGACCTATTCATATGCTTTTTATACCTGGTATAATGCATACTTTCATCTCTCATGAAACTGCTTTTTCAAAAATTTCCTAAAACACATTGATACCTTTTTTGAGCTCACATAATCTTTAGTGTTAACTCATAAAATCATTTAAACAAAATTCACTGAGAAAGACTAACTGGAATTTATTACACTTATATTTTAATTGTTACAGAAACAACGCACTTAAAACATTGAGCCTTCCCTTTCAGGTTCGTGGTATGTGATTACATTTATTAAGGCTTTTAAAGTATGTTAAAATTTTATAATTTTTTGTTCTTTTGTATAAAGATTCTTTTTTCTTGTTAGTTTTCCTGAATATGTTACAGGCTTTTCAGATAATATGAAACTGATTATTGCTGTTACAAAAAGAAATTCATTTCCATGTACTATATTTACCTTGTATAGAATAAGAGTACACTTCCAGTTTTAACTGTTTTTCTCTTGATTGCTTTATGTACCTTATCTACAAATCATTATAATTTGACTTTTATTTCTTATTCTTTTTTGATCCTGTTAATTCAAACTCCCAGAGCCATATGAATTTTTAAATATGACTACAAACAACTTTTTATTATTACTCTGATTATTCCCTGAGCCTCCACATTCCACTGAGTGATTTAATATTCCTTTCAAATAACTGCTCTTTAAAAAGTAATTGACATTTCCCCCTATTTCTTAAGACCCTAGCTTTCTATTTTCTGTGAATTTGATCAAATGATTTTTCTGTATGTCATGGCATAGGTATAATGACCTTATTTACCTGAATCACACATTAAATGTTAAACATTTAATTACTCTTGCATTACTAAGAATCCTACTAGACCAAAGTCTATTTTTCTTTATTTATTTATAGCCAGGTAACCCTAAAATTTCCATGTCTCTTACTTCCTTTCTGTATAAGTCACCAGATTTCAGTAAGACAAGTTGATTTTCCAATATTTGACCCTGGTATGTGATTTTTAGCTTTCCGTTATGACAAAGTATCTGAGCTAATAAACTTATGAAATGAAAAGGATTATTTTGGCTCACAGTCCATGATAGATTGGCCCCTCTGACTTGGACCTATGGTGGCATATCACAGTAGGAATGTATGAAGGAATAAAATCAATCACTTATATCAGAAGTCAGGTCCTGCTCCCAGGACCTAACACCCTTTTACTATGACCCACCTCTTAAAGGTTCTAACACCTCCCAGTAGTGCCACAGGCTAGAAACCAAGCCTTTAATACATGGCCCTTTGAGGACCATTCCAGATTCAAATAACAGCAGTGGTCATGGTGGGGGTCCCAACAGACTATTGAGAATGGCTACCACTCTTAAGTAAGAGGCAAGCTCTGCACTAAGCATTAAGTGTTCTCATCCTTTTGACAGAAATTTGTCATTCAAAACCTAACCTTCTTATGACAAATGGTATTGCATTAAATTTATTTTGTGTACAGTAACTGTTGCAACTAAAATGACCTGACAAAGACAATTTTAGGAGGAAAAGGTTTATTTAGGGACTCACAGTTTCAGAAGGTCTTGGTCCACAGAAGGCAAGCTAATTCCTCAGGGAACAAGGTGAGGCAGAACATCATGGCGGCTGGCATGGCTCCAGTAAGCAGAGAGCTCAAGGCATCATACCAGGAAGCAGAGAGAGAAACTCCACGCCAGATACAGAACACATACCCCAAATGACCCACCTCCTCCAACCACATCCTACCTACAGTTGCCAGTTAATCCCTAACAGGGGATTAACTCACTAATTGGGTTAAGGCTTTTAAAACCCAATTGTTTCATCTCAGCCTTCCTGGATTGTCACATGTAAGATTTTGGGGGACACCTCACATTCAAACCATAACAGTAACACAAGCCAATTTGAGAATGCGAATATCTATAATGTGTTTCTAGATGACAAGCGACAGCTTCTGGGTCTTTGAAGCACCTGTGAGCTTAGACTTACCCAGCATTCCCCAGATTACATTCTCTAGCTTCTGTACGAGGCACACCCTATTAAAGGGAAGGCCCCTCTTCATCTCTCAGAGTCAGAAGTAGCTGAGCTAACAGACACAATTTTAATCCACTTCCATGTTCTCTAGTGACAACATAAAGCCAAGCTCATATCACTCACTCAACAGGGTCAGCAGTCATTCTCCATTTACACCCTATCTGCTTCAAAGTTTCCCATCCTTCAAAGCACAACCAAGACTGCTATTCGTCACAAAGATCACCTTTCTAGAAGATGCTGTCCTCCCTCTCCAGGAGCATATTTAGGATATAACATTCATAAATTTTATGCTGGGATGGAAATAAATCCTTATACTCTTACTTAATCCTAAAGTAATTATTCAATATTTTATTCCCTGATAAGAACGCAGCTATGGGAGAAGAGACTACATATTACAATTTCATGGGAGCACAGACTAAATATTACGTATTTAATACCTATCAGGTGTGTATAAACTCAGAAAAAATTGTTGATTATTTCCTATACCACTACTACAGGTGATTTATCTCTCCTGTCAGAACCTCCCAAATCTCTAATCCTTAAAAGACTTTATTAATATATAAGAATCCAAGTAACATATTAATCTATGAACATGCATTTCCTTAATATCAAGGTAAATTTAGATGATTGATTTTTAAGCCCTGTAGCTCACACATACGGGAAGTCATGTAGACTGAGGTCACTGCTAGAACCAGTGTTACTTTTGGACAATAAGAATGTTCTTGGTCCAGAGGATAGTCAAAATTTGCTTTACTTTTCCCCCAGAGTGCCCTTTGAATCTGTGAGGAATTGCCCCTACAGAAAATAATGACATATTATAATGTTGTTCCCCAGCAAGAGAAATGGAATAGGATTAAAAAACAAAAACCACCACCTGGGTTCTCACCCTACTTTCCCTGTCATCATTACCTTGAACTTGAGGCTGATTCCTCTACTGTCAAAAGGACGTTTCAGTACCGACTACTTCTCAAGAATCTTAAGAGGATCCTAGGCAAGAGTACACAAGACAGCGAGTATAAAATGTAAAGGGTTAATAAAAACCTCCAGGGAATCATGAACATAAGACTATAACCTGTCAGTTCTTCCTTTCCAAGGGTAAGGTTAAATCCTATAAACCTCCACCTTTCACAGGCTATAAACTGTTGAGTCAGTGCTTCATAAATATAGTCACCACATGTAAATGTAACCATGGGACTCTTTCCTTCACCATCATGGCTCTTAGAACAATTGCTGCTGTATATGTTCTGGCTTTCCTTATAAACATTTAAGGTATTTCCATTATTTTCTGTTATAAATGATGCACATACACACTCATTCTCACGTGTGCTAGCATATTCACAGCATAAATTCTTAGAACTGGGATTTCTGGGTTAAAAGGATGTGCATTTTTAATGTATAAATTATAGCTAATACAAAGACCCAAGCACTTCATTCTCTTTATAGCAAAATAAGATTATTTCCTATACCACCTCTACAGGTTAACACCTTTTTAACTTAAATAGTAATCATGAAAAATGTGGTTTTTGCTGGAACCAGTGTTATTTTTGGTCAGTCGGGAATGCTCTTGGTCCAGAAGACAGTATGAAGATTTGCTTTACTTTTTCCCCAAAGTGCCAGCTGGGGAACTAGCCTTCAAAACATGTGCCTTTCAGGAACATTCCAGATCGTAACTAAAAATGGATTTTTAAATTCTATCAAAATGTTTCCTTAGAATCTATGAAGATGCTTATCTCTCTATGTAACAGTGGAGTCAATCTCTTTCCCATGACCATCTTTGCATTCTTCATATAAAGTCCACTTGGAAATGTGCTTGATTCTTTTATAGGACTTTACTAGTGATTTTGGCACTGATATTTATAAGCAAGATGAAACCATAATTTTATCTGTGCTTAACTGGATGAGTGTTGGTGTCACAACATTTTAAACACATGAAAAACTTTTGTTATTTAGATCCTAGAAAAAACTCAAGTGGGGCTGGAGCGGTGGCTCAGTGGTTTCGGCGCTTGTCTGGCAAGCATGAGGACCCGGGTTCAAACCCCAGGACCATGTATACAGCTAAGGCCATGTGAAAAACTAAATAAAGTTGTTTCTCTCTTTCTCTATTTCTCTCACTGTCCCTCTTAAAAAAAAAACTAAAGTGCATTGGAATTAAGAGATTTCAACTCTGAAGCTTTTTGGGCTTAGCAGTGTGTGTAGATAGATAGTGGTGGTGATAGAAATGGTTGTTCTTGACAACTTTATTTCTTCTATGGCAATAAATCTGTTCAGTTCTTCTTATATCTTTTAGAATCAATCACTGAATATATTAAGCCTAACCACTGCATTTGGCTCTTAGTATAACAGCACAGCTTTGGACATACTTGTTCATTAAATTCTTTACTTCTCCCCTCTCTCCTTGTTTCTATTAAAATATTTATGCTTCTACTTAATTACATGCAATTTTATCTAAAAAAATTTTTAGGGTTCATTTACTATTTTTTTCTTACCTCATTATTTTCTGCCAATTCCTTCTTCCTTCTACTTTTCCTAAGAAAAATAAATATGTCAAACACATTTATTTTTATTATTTTTTTTGTATTGGGAGTAAAAAAATGGAAAAGTGAGGAATCAGAAATGAGTTAAATTTTGTAGCAGCTCGGCTACAAAAATGAAGAGAAATGGATCCATATGTTAAGAATAATAATTCTAGTTATTTTTTTTAGATTGTCACCATATTGATATGCTGATAAAGATCATCCAGTATAAAGGGAAGAAATTAAATGGTGCAGGAGAGAGAACAGTTAAAGAAGCAAAGCCCTTGAGTAGGCAATAGGCCTATGTCTCAACTTTTTTACAGGAGCAGAAGGCACTTGCCATGGAAATATGTATTTAGTCACCCTTATGTGGTTCTAGATCACAAATGAGTACAGTTAGCACAGCTGTTTTACTTTGGTACTATTTTATGGCTTGGGTATAGATATAACATAGGAAGTTTAGGAGATTTGGGTTTAACCCATAGTTCAGGTTCTACCAAGTAGGTTGAGAGGGACAAATACATGAAAAGCTGCCTAAAATGTCAAGTTTCACATGTTAGGCAAACTTTTTACAATGCATAAAGGACAGAATAAAGTTCTTCAGATGTAAACACTCATTTGAGTTATTATTGGTTCCTAAATTTATACAGAAATTGAAACCTTGCTAGGCAGGTTAGTAGAGGCTAACTTCCTCACTTTCTTGTACTAGTAATATATTCTTGGCCTTTAGGGATTAGATACTATTCACCTCTGAGCTTTCATCTGTCCGAGTATTAGAATCTCTCAGGGATGCTATTTTTTCTTCTTAAGTTTACAAAATACATGCTTACAGAAAATTAAAACATTATAGAAATATATAAAGCAGATGATGAAAATTCTCCAATTCTACTCCTTCACAAAGTCACTGTTAACATCTGGTACTACTTTTCCATATTTTTTAGTGTCTATTATTTTACAAAACTGCATATAAAACTTCCTTTTACAATAGCAAAATTTGGACATCTTGCCCTAATAAGTCTAGATGTTCCTTCCTCTCTTTAATGAATTCAAAGAAATAAATTGGAGAGCCTTTTCTATTAAACTAACTTCTTGTCAATAGGACATTTGAGTTAGTTTTAATTATTAAAGAACACAGGTGCAAAGAACTTGCTTGTATACACCTGTCAGGTTATTCCTATTTGGCAGTTCCTAGAAATGAAGTTAGTAGGCCAAAAGATTCAAATCTTCTCATAAAAACAGGAAAACTACACTTCTAAAGGTTGTTTATACTACCACCTACAGCATGCAAGACGGGATATGTAAAGATTGGAAACGTTTGCTTAAACTTGTAATGTAATGTTTTAACTTGGAAAAACTTTTTAAATTGTTTTTATAACTTTCTTCTGACAGTAGGTGAAGTGTGACAAATCTTGACTGATGGATAATCAGGACGCCACCAGCAGGATTTAAATAATTTGTTATTTACCAGGAAATATTAAGTATTACAAAATGTAAACACCTTGCTATACAATCTCAAGATTGTAGCCCTTGCTACAGCTTTAAATATCTCCAGTAGTATCTCTAGAATTATTTTCCCCAAGTTTCTAAAACAATATTAGTATTTTACTGCTTGTGGAATAAAACACAAACTCAGAACATGAGTTTTCCTTACCACACGCTAGCTTTCCTCCTCTACTCAACTGTAGCAGACAATTCTGTCCTAGAGAACACCACTCAGGTTCCTGTATCTAGTTTCATTCAATTTATGCCTCAGCTTAGAATACCCATTTCCTTCTTTGCCATCTTTGACTTCAAGGTCAGTTCAAATGGCCCTCGCTCAATGAAGTCTTCCACAATCCTCCCTGGAAAAGATGAACAGCCTTTTTCTCCGTGTTTCTCCAGCATTACACCAGCATATATATTATAGCATTTTTGTAACAAGCTAATCAAACTGGAAGTCTTGGAGGACAGATATATCTTATCTTCTCCTGAACAGTATCTACCGCAGAACTTGGAGGACAAAGCTCAAAAATGCTTTTGAGAAAAACATACATAAATTAAGACTTCAAACTTTTTAATCTCAAATTATTAGTTTTTAAAGGATTGTTAAAACACTGGCTCCTCTCAAAACATGCCCAGTTATAATAAAATCAGTTTTACACTTTTTACCCCCAAGGGTACGAACAAAACTATCAACTATTCTGCCTTTAGAATAGTTTTATGTCTAATAAACCTGCATATGCTTGATATCTGCATCTTATTTTCTAGGATCACAAACTATTTCACAAATAAAAACACAGGGGGAGGGGGCACACACGGGATAGTTTATTTTTAAAATATGAAGCAGCAATGATTCCAGAAATGTGAGTTTCTGCTATATACTCCCAGCCAGAACACAACATGACTGACATCCTCATCAATGCCAAGCTTAAAAAAACAAAAACAACGACAAAAAAAGAACAGAACCACCAAGAAGACAATGCCACATTAAAATCTCTTCCGCTTGATAATTTCTGGTTTCCAGCTGACTGGATGAGTTTCTTCTGTCTAAAGGTAGAAAAGTAAATTAAGATAAAGTGTTATTAGTTTAATTCATATTTAACAGAATTCCTTTTTAACAAAAAATAAGGTATATATTTTAAATCATATCACTTTCATTACATATTTAGCAGGTTGTTAATGATTTTAGGAACAGACTTCTGACACTATTCAAATCTAACAAAAGATGAACAGGTTCATTAAAATTAAATTTGTAGCTTCTCATCTAAACTAAACTTTCTAGTTAGATATTATTATAGCATGAAGCCTGTGATTCTAGAATACACATATTTTGTAATTACTGTACTATTATCCCAGTAACGGTAAAAAGAAAAGTAAAAACTAAATATCTTTTCCCAGGAACTATAAAAGGAAAGATACTATAAAAATTAAAATGAGACATTCACTGACATTAATGAAACTGATACAAGAATCTAGAGTAGACACTATTCAAGATGACAAATACCTCAATACCATTAAGATCATTTTTCCTTCTGATAATCAAATAAGAACCTTGGTAAACTGGTATATGTTATTTTACTTTAAAATGTATGCAAAACAGTGAACTTACTGCTGTATCATCTTCTCTGTATACTTTAATTGTTTTATCAGCTTCAGCTGTTAATAACCGACTTTCAGACTGATCAAAAGCACAAGCAAATATTCCAGATTCACTGTCCAAAGACCCAGGTTGCACAGCTGCATGAACTCTCTGAAAATTATAGCCAGTTCTCCAATCCCAAAGATGCATAGTGCCATTGTCAGCTTAAAGGAAAAGATCTAATTAGTTACACTTGTTACCCCTTCAACACTTTGGCTTGACAATTATTTATTTACTACCATCTGTTCTTAATTCAGAATATTTTCATAGATCTTAAAAAGGACAAAATTTAACATTTAGTTCCAGAATTCCCAACCAACTTTTAAGCAATTCTCAGCATAAATCTCTTAGATTTATCACATGGGAACTCAAAGAGAGCTTAACTATGAAACACACTACATGTATTATAAATATACACCAACACAAGAACATACAATCATTACAAACATCAGGCAAGTTCTACTTTAATACTATCCATAATGATTTAGAAATGTTTATTCATTGACTAAAAGAAAAAACAATGAACTAAACATATTTATAAAAATCTAATTTTACCTCCAGATACAAGCACTCCATCAGAATTTACTGTCAATGTGTTAATAATAGCATTATGACCAGAAAGATTTTGAATGAAACTTCCATCAGGGAATTTCCACTGTTTTATGTTATCTGGAGAACCAGATGCAAATGTGTAACTGAAATAAAGCAAAAAGAATTTATGGTAATGTAGATCAAGTTAAACAATATGGTGAGTTTTAAAAAGCTTAATTTCTATATATATTCGCTGATGTATGTAGTTTCAGCATAACTTTTTATTTTATTTGTGGTTGGGGACTGAACCCAGGGGTGGTCTACCACTGAGATACATCCCCAGCCCTTTTTATATTTTTGAAACAGGTTCTCAACAAGGTTGCAAAGCTGGCCTCAAAATTGCAGTTTTCCCACTTCTTCAGCCTCCTGAGTATCTGGGATTATGGGCATGTGCTACCAAACACCCAGCTCAATTTTAGCAATATATTACTGTCATATCTACATGCAAAAATATCAAGATATTTGTTTCAAGTTAAATAAGTCTTTCAAATTTTAAAGTGAACTTTAAGTTCTAGAATAATATTTTATTCTTTCATTTTCTCAATGATAACCCTGGTTCTTATCTTTTTTTAATTTCTGAAGAATTAAATTATTCTGTGTGTATGTCCCAGTGTCCAATTATCATTTATGTCCAAAACATGCCCAGTAACTATTACCTTCTACTTTGACATGCAGCTTTTGAACATGACGTACTCATATTGTCTTATTATTTGTGGCTCTATATAGGCTTTAATCATTTTATATAGGGAATGAAGCAAAATAATTAACATAAGGAAAACTGAAAAAATCCATGTCCATAAGTGAAACAGGACTGCAAATGACAGTGCCTAAATGACCGGCAAAAGCAGTGCTAAAGTTGGTATTTCAGTACTGTACTAAGGCATAAAAACAGAAGAAAGGCTAATGAGGAAAATACACTTACTGTCGTGGATGTAAAACCACAGCCCTGACTGATTTTTTATGATTTGTTAATGTCACTCTTGTCTTTCCAGCCACCAGATCCCATAATCGTATGGTAGTGTCATGGCTTCCTGCAATGGAAACAGACACACACCCCAAAATATAGACCAGGAAAAAGAATGCTAAAGTGAAATATGACAACATATGAAGCATTTTTCCATAAACACGCACAAAATAAATGAAAGTCTATCCCCTCTTGGGTAATTTCATCATAGCTCCAAAAATCAAGGTTGAGTTTAAATGTTAATTCTTTTAAAATGCAACATAATTCTGGATTTGCTGTCAACTGAACAGCTAGTGCAAGTGCAAGCAACAAACAAAACAAATATTTGATTCTGTCTCCTAGTGAAGGGCAGGAGAAAAATGTCAAGTGTTCTTTAGTTAATAAAATATGCTAAGTGAAGGGATTACTTTCTAGTCTTAATGAACTACTGTTAATAAATATAAGGTGCACATCAGTTTTAAGGTTACTGGTCTTACAGTATTCTGTCTTCAAACTTTAATTTCATAGACTAATAATTTTGACACCATAAAATAACACAAAAAGCAGTTTTCTAGTTGGAGGTTATAAAATGCTGTATATGAAATACCCTATAATGTGTAAAAAGTATGAGGTAAAAACAACGGAAAGAAATCTTACAAGAAATTTCAAATTCCCATAATTAAAATATATAATAATACAGAAATGCTACAGACAGGATAAAAATCAAGGATCACAATGAATATAAAATGTTTATGTACAATTACAACATACTCTGATATGAATATGCTATAAATCTGAAAAGCATCTATCATACCAGTAATAATTTGTGGTTCTGCAGCTTGACACCTCACTGTAGCAACTGCATTTGTATGTCCAGACAATGTGTGTACACTGGCTTTAGTTCTCACATCCCAAATCTATAAAAATACAATAGGCATACTGTTAAAAAGAACAAGTATTCACAACTCAGGATGATAACTGGATCAACTTGAGGCTAGGAATTTACTAGATAACTGTGCTTGAATATAATGAAGAAAGTCTTACATGAAGGATAATGACCTATAAGCTAGGTGGAGAATACAAGCAGAAACAGCTGCCAAGAAAAAAATAAAAAGCTGAAAGGGTACGGAAAGACTATTGGGCATAATGGGACCACGGAATAAGAAAGTTAACGGACAACAGTTGTGACAAAATGGAATTTGAGAATGCCACATTTTAAGGGTAGGCACTGTGAGGCCACAGAACTGAAGCCAAAAGTAGAAACAACATCCAAGGAAATGGGGGGCCAGGGTATTGATAAGTCAAGCAACTATTTTTAATTCTCTATCAAACAATATGAGACTCTAATATCAAATATATATATAACAAGAAGCAGTACATTTATGACAAACACACAGCTTTATCCCATTTACCCTGGCAGTTGAATCTCGACTACAGGTTACCAGCACATCGATTGTTGGGTGCAAATCCAAACCATACACTGCACTCAGATGTCCATGATAGTGCCTTATAACCTGAATATAAAGCAGTCAAGTTAAACTTTCTAGAATTAGAAAAATAAACAGTAGCTTACAGTGTTTTCAATCCTTAAATCCAAGTTTACCTTATTATATTCAAGATCCCAGCATTTTACTTGCTTGTCTTCTCCACAAGAAAATAGGTACGGGCTCCTTGTGCTTACGATCACACCCCGCACCGTACTGATATGCCCAGTCAACGACAGCTTTAACTTGCCACTGGCCAAGTCCCAGATCTGCAATTAAAGAATGTCTTTGTTGGTTAACCCAAAGCAAATTTTTAGAATCCTAATGTTAATGAAGTCTCCAAAAAATACACATAAATCTATAAAAATTCGAGAAATGACTCCCTTCCAAATAAAAGCAGGGAAAAAAAAGCATGCCAAGCTGTCAATCTGGGAAAAAATTTACAAAAGATGACAAGGCTAATATTCTAAATAATATATAAAAGATATGACTAAATAATATAAAAATGTATAAAAGATACTCATAAAAGATATGAATAGCATGGTATTAAGTTGACAAAGAACAACTGGGAAAAAACCTGCAAGTAGCAAATACAGACATGGAAATTCAGTATAAACAGCTTAAAAAAGATTGAATACCCATTTTTTACTTAAAGTACTACCAGATAAAAACGATACAAAAATCTATTGCTGAAATAGATTCTCTGAAATACACTGTAAATACCAATTCACTCATTTTGGAAGCTGATTTGTACTTTGGTATCAGCCTCAACACTCCCATTTCTGCGAATCTACTATAACAACAAAAAAAAAAAATACAGAAAAACCTGTATGCACAAATGCTAACTACAGCATTACTTCTAATAAAGAAAACCATAAAACTAAAAACTTTAATGTCCATTGAGAGGAAAACAGATTGGAGAATACTGAAATTATTATATAACCATTTAAAAGTAAAACAAACTTCACAAGAACATGGCTTTGATGCAATGTTTAGTGAAAACACAAGACACAAAATTACACATTAAGATTTTTAAAAAGATACATTTATACTTTTATGCCCTGAAAAAGTTTAGAAGTATATGTACTGACATATAAGCACACAAAAAATATCTTTTAGAAATTAAATTCATCTAAATATCTAATAATGGTAGGATTATGTATGGTTGCAGGTTCTTTTATAGTTCTCTATATTTGCCACATTTTCAATAAATGAGCATGTTTTAATTTTGTAACCAGAGGAAGAAATTCTTTTTTTTTTACAAGACGTATATAGAGATACAATTGAGGGGGACACATTATCAAACAATCAAGAACCAATGTATATATACTTAGTTATCCAGGGCTAATGCCAAATCATGGATGCCTAGCTTGGGTTTCCCATGTTGCTGTTTCCCCCAGAAGAACTCCTGAGTTAAATGGATATCTCGTGGAGGTCAGAGATTTCCTTCTGAGATGATTCCCCCATATTCCCACCTTCCAGTCTCCTAGGAGTTCTTCCTACACCCTCCCCCAACCCTGTCCCCTACCCTACGCCTCCAAGTATCCTAGGGAGCCATCTCCCTATTGCGTTGAGATTCATACAATTTGAAGTTACTATTAGCTTAGCCATCTAACATACTGCTTCCCCATGTATTCTAGCTTCCACACATGAGATACCATTTGGCCCTTGAGTCTCTAAGACCGGGATACTTCACTGAGCATAATTCTTTCCAGCTCCATCCATTTGGCTGCAAAAGCCATAATATCGTCTTCTCTAATGGCCGAGTAGTATTCCATTGTATATACGTACCATAGTTTTTGTATCCACTCATCGAGTGAGGGGCATCTGGGTTGGTTCCATAATCTAGCTATAGTAAATTGAACTACTATAAACATTGATGAAGCCATATCACTATAATATTCTGATTCTAACTTCTTTTGGGAAAATTCCCAGGAGTGGGATAGCTGGATCATAATGTGGTTCCATCCTTAATTTTTTGAGGATTCTCCACACTGCTTTCCATGTGGCTGAACCAGTTTGCAGTCCCACCAGCAGTGTAACAGTGTTCCTCTTTTCCCACAGCCCCTCCAGCATTTGTCATTGTTCGTAATCTTCATTTTTGTCACTATAACAGGAGTGAGATGCTATCTCATTGAAGTTTTGATTTGCATTTCCCTTATAGCTAATGATGTAGACCATTTTCTCATATATTTATGGGCTTTCTGGACTTCCACTGGTGAGAAGTTTCTTTTAAGATCCATAGCCCATTTATTGATTGGATTATTTGTGGTTTTGGTGTTTAGTTTCTTTAGTTCCTTGTATATTCTGGATATTAGCCCTCTGTCCGAGGTGTAGCAGGCAAAGGTTTTCTCCCATTCTGTAGGTTCTCTCTTGATGCTCTTGACTAGATCTTTAGCTGTGCAAAATCTTTTTAGTTTTAATTGCATTCCATTCATTTATTCTTGATTTCACAGCTTGAGCCATGGGAGATTTGTTAAGAAGGGTGCTGCCGACTCCTATGTCTTGTAGTGTTGACCCTACTACTTTTTCTAGTAAGCTTAAATTTGTTGGCTTAATATCCAGATCTTTGATCCATTTTGATTTAATTTTTGTGCAGGGTGAAAGATAAGGATCCAGCTTCAGTTGTCTACACATGGCTGTCCAATTTGTCCAACACGATTTGTTGAACAGGCTATCTTTCTTCCACACTATGCTTTTGCCCACTTTATCAAATATCAAATAGTTAAAGATATGGGGGTTTGTCTCAGGATCTTCTATTCTGTTCCACTCATCTTTGGATCTGTTTTGATACCAATTACCATGCTGTTTTTGCTACTACAGCTCTGTAGGATAATTTCAGGTCAGGGATTGAGTAACCCCCTACTTCAGAGGAAGAAATTCTTAAGTATCAAGGAATTAGTGGTAAGTAATTATTATGTTTAGAAAAAAAATTATTGCTTAAACATCTCTTGTCAAACAGATACAATTTCAGGCTATTACTGCTATAGACTGCATACTCAAATCTAAGAAATCAAGGAACTGCAATAGCAACTCTTATCATAGGAAATAATGTAAAATAGATTAAACTTTTGCAACGAACACAAAGACCTGTCTATTTAAGTTCTTTCTTATTACCTTTATAGTTCTATCAGCAGATCCAGTAACAAACCACTGATTTCCAGGTTCCACAGCAATGCATCGAACCCAGCCAAGATGCCCACTAATAACCTGTATAAGAAAAAGTGGAATAAGTAGAATTGTCCACACATCAGTTAAAATGAACTCAATTTTAACCACAACCTGGGTTTGAACTGCACCCATATTTTCATATTACAAGTTTATAAGATTATTTGACACTCATATTTGAGAGTGAGAAATACTAACTTCAACAGACGAACATGTACACAAATTGTTGTACATCTATAAATGGAATACTATTCATCAAGAGAAAGGAATTTTTTTTTTTTAAAGAGAGAAAGATAGAGAAAGAGAGAGAACCAATTTTATCTAGTTTTTCATGTGGCTTTCGTTGCTCTGACACTTCATTGTGTACACGGTGTTGAGGATTGAACTCCTGTTCTCCCACATGCCAAGCAAGTGCCATAACTTCTGAGCCACTGCTCCAGCCCAAGGAATGCTTTTTTAACACAGACAGTAATTTGGATGAATCTCAAAGGCTATGAGTGTAGGAAGACAGTCTCAAAGAGTACGTAATGTATGATTCCTTCCTTTTCTCCCCCCTCTTTTAAGAGAGAAGGAAAGGGGCTGGTGTGGTGGCTCAGTGGTTGAGGCGCTTGCCTGGCATGTGCAGGGACATGGGTTCAAACCCCAGCATCACCTAAGCAATGAAGTGTTGGAGCAACAAAAGCCACATGAAAAACTAAATAAAATTGATTCTTTTTTCCTCTGTCCCTCTCTCTTAAAAAAAAAAAAAAAAAAAAGAGAGAGAGAGAGAAAAAGAGACAGAAAGGAAGAAAGAGTTTTTCAACTGACCTTTTTGTTTGTTTTCTTTGTGTATGTGGTGCTGGGGCTCAAACCCAGTGGACGTCCCTGCACATGCCAGACAAGTGGTCTACCACTGAGCCACCTCTCCAGCCACTTTTATGATTCCATTTTGATATAGTAAAAAAAGACACAAGTACAGTGATAGAAAACGTATCAGTGTTGCCAAGGGTGGAGGAGGGTATGACCAAAAAAAATAGCACAGTGGGGTTTTGAGCTGATGCTGATTGTGGCAGTAGTTGCCCAAACCTATACATCAGTTAAAATTCATTAGACTATACATCAAAAGAAAAGTCTCTTATGTGGTCATTTGAAAAATTAAGATTTTGTTGGCTACATATATCCTACTATATATATTTTATCTACATCTGGTACATTTTAACTTATTACAGATGAAAGAATAATTGTTAAGTTTAAAGAAATCTCTAATAAGGTGTTTCCTCCTCAATCCTCATGTTAAATATTTCAAATACTTTCCTAAATTTATTTTGCCTGCTCTACACAATCAGTAGCCTTCTCTTGATATTTTATAATGTATATTTTTACGAAAAATACTAGTATAGCTTTTACCCCAGGAAGTCTCCTTCTCAAGGTATCTTTTAACAGTGCAAAGGACCCTTCTCATCCCGCTCAGATCACTCTATTTTCATATTCACTCCTGCTCTTCCTATTCTATTTTTCAGCCCTTATCAAATGGAAAGCAATCATACTGTGGATAATGGAATAAAATGTGGATTTTATTACCCTGTAGAGTTTCCATGGTGGATGCCACTGGGGTTTTGGCATTGTAGGGGCTTTTTTGGCCATTAGTGCAGAGTTCTTGGTACTGCCAGTCTCCATAACCATCTAAACATGGAATAGATTACATTAGTAATAAAGATATCATATTTAACATTTTATTTGCTTAAAAAATGGATTGAAAGGTGATGAAAACTTTTTTCCTTAAATGAAGAGAAGAATCAAAATATTCTTCACAACTAAAAAATGAGTCTAAGCCTTCTAATCAGAACTTTATTTTCTATATGTTCACTTTCTAAAGTAAGTTAAAAAACCTGGGAGAGGCAGAGTATTAGTTAAGAGGAGACACTGCTATGGGTTCAAAACCCATTATTAGCTGACGGACCCTGGGTAAAAATTCTTAAATCTTCATGTGCCCAGGCTAAAAAATGGGAAGCATAATGCTTCTATCACAGGGTTTCTAGTCATCTTCTGATACAATCATTTAAATACTATTTTAAAATGTAAAGTAGCTAATACATGTTGAGTTTCTTCAATCCATACATCCAAAATACTTCAAAATCCAACCTGAATTTGGATTTCAAAATTTTAGATTAGGGATGCGCAACAGGTGAAGTATACACAAATACTCCCAAATCCAAATAAAGTTTGAAATCTGAAACATTATTGACATTACTGTTCCAAACATTTAAATAAAGGATATTCAATCTATACCATCTATTGTTAGCATCCATCTAACATTAAAAAAAAAAAAAAAAAGCATTGGGAGCATTACAAACTCCTTTGCTTCATATGCCAAACCAAATCCATAATAAACTGAGGGGGGGTTCAATCCCTACACTGCAATAAAATAAAAATATAATAAACTGAGGAAGTAAAGCCCATATTTATTTCAAGTGATACCCTAATAAAATAAGCTTCATATTTTCAGTTATTTTTCCTACAATTCTTTTCATCAATACTAAGAGCAGCTGCCATTTACTTATAAATAAACATATTTCTCTACACTCATTTATAAAACACTAGCTGTACAGCACTCAGCTGTAAGCATACACCAACTTAAAAGTTCAACTGAAAGAAGACTTTGATTATTAACATACTAACTCAAATTTCAGGATAACACTCCTTGTATTAATAATGCATAGTTAATACCAATATCACATCACCATAAAAATACATACTATGTGCAATATGCAAGGAGACATGGAAATAACAGGATTTCAAATTCTAAAAAATAAGTTACTAAAAAAATCTAAGTTTTAGGGCTAAAAAATGGTAATGACTATTTCAGGCTGCTATTTACATCAACAAATTCATAGGAAATGTTAATTTTTCTAATATTTAAGGTACGATTTTTGGAATAAAGGAAGTAAGGCAACCTTCAAAAAGTTAAAAAAATCTGATAAATGACACAGGGAATCTTACCGAATTCATTACTGTTGGCTGTGAACGGTCAGAAGCACCAGGATGTCGGTATTCACTTCCACCAGGTGTAGTACGATTTGCCTCAACCCTGAAACAAAAGAAATTTAACAAAAGTAATTAATGCTTTCAAGTCATATTTCTGCAAAACGAAATCTTTAGTTTAAATTTTTGTAAGCACTGATAAAAGATAACGTAATACATAGCTACAAACACAATTTTTAAAGTGAAAAAATGTAAATGGTGAAACATATTTTCAAGATCTTTGTAATTATAAGCATAATATTTGATACCTGGCCTGAGAAGGTAACGCCACTGCCAAGGACTGTGCCGCTGATTCACTTGGCATTCTCTGGACCTTAGTATCTGCTGTGAGAGCAACCCCTATTAAAAATAAAATCAGTTCTTCTTAGTAGCTATCTTTGTTCTCATTTACATGCATTTAAAAATAAAATTCTAGAGAAAAACACACCAGATGGCTATTTCCAGGCAGTGATATTACAATAATTTTAATTAAGCCTTGCATTTTTTCATTTCTATTTTTTTTTTATGATACAAATAAACTACTGCTTAGTAACACCTAACTTGAATTTGATCTGATCTAAGCAGCTTGGTAGGCCAAGATAGTAAAGCTAATAAATTTCTATTAAAATTCAAACGTTACTTTCAAAAGCAAAGATTAAGCAACTACTCAAAAAGAATGTTTCCAAGAACGAAAGTTATAAGACATACCCAATTCCCCTGTGCTTTCTTTACATACTAAGGATTTTGTCCTGTACCCTGTCCATACCATCTATGTACCAACTTATCCACACACCTACAAACTTACACATTACAGTTTTTAATCATACTTGCTTCTGTACTAGCACTTCTCATTTTTTTTTATTAGAAGAATACAGAAATATAGTTGAAGGGGAAACATTATCAAAACATTAGCAATCAATGGATATAAACTTAGTTATCCAGGGGAAAAGCCAGATCATGGATAACCACTTGGATTTTACCTATTGCAGTTTCCCCCAGAAGAACTCATGCATTAAATGGGTAGTTCGTGGAGGAATGACATCGGCTTCTGGGATGGTTCCCCCATCTTCCCAATCTCCAGACTCCTATGAGTTCTTCATATACCCTCCCCCTCCCCCTCCCTACACCTCCAAGTATCCTAGAGAGCCATCCCCCTAATGCTCTGAAAGTCATTCAATTTGCAGTTTTGTTAGGTTAGCCGTCAGCCCTACTGTTTCCCCATATATGCTAGCATCAACAGATGAAAGAAACCATTCTGTTTCGGCCCTTGAGTCTCTGAGATTGGGATACTTCACTAAGCATAATTCTATCCATCTCCATTCATTGGATTTCAAAAGACATATCGTAGTATTCCATAGTATGTATGTACCAAAGCTTTCGTATCCACTTGTCAATTGAGGGGCATCTGGGTTGGTTCCATAATCTAGCTATAGTAAATTAAGCTGCTAAAAACATTGATGAAGCCACATCGCTATAATATTCTGATTCTAAGTCTTTTGGGAAAAATCCCAGGAGTGGGATAGCTGGGTCATAAGGTGGTTCCATCCTTAATTTTTTGAGGATTCTCCACACTGCTTTCCATGGTGGCTGAACCAGTTTGCAGTCCCACCAGCAGTACAACAGTGTTCCTCTTTTCCCACAGCCCCTCCAGCATCTGTCGTTGTTTGTATTCTTCATTTTTGCCACTCTAACAGGAGTGAGGTGGTATCTCATTGAAGTTTTGATTTGCATTTCCCTGATAGCTAATGATGTAGAGCATTTTCTCATATATTTGTGGGCTTTCTGGACTTCCACTGGAGAGAAGTTCCTTTTGAGTTCTT